>ML370272.1:1521-125500 GCA_005239525.1 Nicotiana knightiana
CTCAGGAATGCCATGATGTGGACAGATAACCAGCATACTCTTAAATCTTTCCCATGTCCCTCACAATGTTTCAACTGGTTTCTGTCTGAAGCTCAGGATTTCATCAATTTGTTGAGCCGTCTTGTTGGGTGGATGAAACTTGTTCACGAACTGTTTGACCAACTCCTCCCATGTGGTAATGGAGTTGATAGGGAGTGAGTTAAGCCAAGTCTGGGCAGCACCAGTCACTGAGAATGGAAACAACAACAGTTTTATTGCTTCCTGAGTGACGTTTGGCTGCCTTTGAGTTTTGCAAATTGATAGGAAGTTCTTTAAATGCTGTTGGGGATCTTCAATGTATGACCCTGAGAATAGCCCTTTATTCTGCAATAAATGCAGCATATTATTTGTAATCTGAAAGGACTCGGCCTGTATCTGAGGAACCAATATAGCAGTGGCCAAATTCTCTGCTGTGGGTTGTGCCCAGTCATATAAAGGAGCCTCTCCCCCTAATTGAGCTACTGGATCTACCACATCATCCCCATGATTGTTCCGGTTATGTTGATCTTCCACGTCAGTTTCAATTTGTTCAATTTGTGGTTGATGTTTGCTTTTGCGGTTGGTCCAGTTTATGGTCCTGAAAACTTTCTCAGGGTCTGATAAGGCTTCAATTACTTCACCAGTCCTCGATGAGTTTCTAGGCATGCACCTGTAACACTTAGCAAACGTTAAACGTTCAATGTGAAAACGAAAATTTTAAAGAAAATTGACTATGTTTCAGAATTTTGTATTTCTTTCAATTCAATTGATAATACCGTTAATTCCCCGGAAACGACGCCAAAATTTGATCACGCTCAACTATGACTTGTAGAAGACTAAGCGGGCGTTGCAAGTATAATCCGGGGTATTACGCCCAGAGTCGATCCCACAAGGAATTTACGTATCAATTGAATCTATAAAATACTAATCTGTTGTTTAATCAAGTTTCTCAAGATTTTTGAATATCAATTTGTGTTGTTTAACTAATTCTACTAACAATAATAATTAACTAGCAATTAACTAACAATATAATGTAAACGATGATAAAGAAGGGTCTACGGTTATGGTTTCCCCCGTTGGTGAATTCTTCCTTGGATATTTCTTATAGTTTAATCGGCTATCTCTATCAATCATGAACGCTCTAACTATCATAAATCTCTCTCAAGTAATTATGATAATTTACTAGACGCACTCTCTCAAGTTACGCTAGCTAGATTGCATTACAGTTCACTTAGATTGCACCCGAAGTATCGTTATCTCTAATCCAACCTCTAAACCCTCGGTTATGACTTTCGTCTATACTCCGGGAGTGGTGTTGTTCAAACAACTACCTAAATATGCACTCTCTCTCAAGTAGATACATAATAAATAGGAAGAGTTAATCGAGAGCTCTTTCAATCAACTACAATAAGAACGTAGTTAAACAAAAAGAGATTAATCAACCAAAATATATTAATATCACCATGAATTCATCCCCAACGGGTTCTACCAAAACCCTAGACTAAAGAATTTAGCTACTCATGTTATTGAGAATCAAAACTAAAAGAAATTGCATAATGGAAATACAAAGTAATGAATACTAGATGTAGAAATCAATGTTTGTCACTTCTATGGTGTTTTCTTGTTGAATCCTTCCGAATCTCCTCTAATCTCTCTCGAATCTCCTTGTAGTTGTGTTTTAGGAGTCTATTTATCTGTTTAGGGTGAACCCTAACCGTGTAGGAGACTTCTATTTCAACCGGGAAACACTTAAACTCGTCAAAACTCAGATTTGGCCGAACTGGGAACCCCGGGCGTTTGGACCCAAAGGCCTGGCTAACGCCAGGCTAGGGCTGGCGCTTCAGCCCTAACACCTGGCTAACGCCAGGGTAGGGTTGGCGTTTCAGCCCTAAGGCCTGGCTAACACCAGGTAGGGTCAGGCTGTAGGGCTCTGTCGCCCGGCTATCGCCCGGGTGTCTCCTTTCGCGTATTTTTCGACGTATTTGCATCCCTTTAGCTCCGTTTCCATCTCCAATTCACCTACACATAAAATAAACTCTATTAAGCACATAACAAGTGTATTTTTATCATTAATGCACCTCAAATGTACGGTAATTCACATGTTAAACTATGCATTTTAGTCTCGCATCAAGCATTATTTGAGGTTTCGACTAAGTTCGTATGATATTTTAGGACTGGTTGACGCATTTTGTTGAGTTCCCGAGGGCCTCGGGTGGATTTCAAAAGGTTAACGGATCGATTTAGACTAGAAGAAAAGCTGCTGCATTTTTTTCACAGCAGCATGAATAGGAGTCGTGAACAGTAACCCACGTGAACAGTAACACGCGTGAACATCACCGCAAAAAAAATTCTGGACAGTGTATAACGAGCAGTCCGAGTTTTCTTCCATTTTTAGACTTCCAAGCTCGGTTTGGGCAATTTTTAGAGGCAAAGTTCACCACAAAACTTGGGGTAAGTGTTCTTGAATACCTTGTGATTATATTCCATGAATAAATCTTCATTTTTGGCATTAGATTATTGAAATTTCAAGAGAAATGGAGGAATTTTCTAAAATTCCATAAAAAATGAATTTTCAAGATTTGAGCATCGACCCGGAGTCGGATTTGAGTAAAATTAGTATGGTTGGACTGGTAATTGAATGAGTTATTGTATTCTGTGAGTTTTGTCGTATTCCGAGACGTGGGCCCCACAGACGATTTTTGGGTTAATTTTGAATTTATTTGGAAAATTAGCATTTTCATATGGAATTAATTCCTATAATATATATTGAATGAATCAAGTTAATTGTGGCTAGATTCGGGAGGTTTAGAGGCCGATTTGAGCGGCAAAGGCATTGGAGAGTAGGATTTTGCTCGGATTGAGGTAAGTAATGACTGTAAATCTTGTCCTGAGGATATGAAACCCCGAACTTCGCATTGTATCACTATTTTGGAGTGGCTCACATGCTAGATGACGAATGGTTGGCGTACACTGTTTCAGAATTGTGACTTGGTCCGTCCCGTAACAACTATTAAGTTGCGTATTTGACTATAAATCATATGATATTTCATGTTTTAAAGATTATTACTATGTTTTGGGCGAAATGCCGTATTTGGGCCTCGTGCCAAGTGTTTGGACCCCTTTGGGGTTTTTTATTGTTATTCCTCACTGTGTTGACTTATTATTTACACTCAGTCATATTTTGCTTAACTGATTTCGAAACTCAGTCTTATTTATACTATTTTGAGATATAAGATAATATTTTGGGTCGACTACCCCATTTTTACTGATAGCCCGAGTGGCTTTTTGAGAGTTTTTTGACTGAGTGAGGCCGAGGGCCTATGTTGTGAGGATATTATGGGATCGGGTTGCACGCCGCAACATGTTATACTGTTTATGATGACTGAGTGAGGCCGAGGGCCTGATTTGTGAGGATATGATATGGGATCGGGCTGCACACCGCATCATGTTATTGATAGGCCGAGTGCCAGAGTGATTGATGCCATGATTTTGCTTGTTATAGCGTTTGGTCTGAAGGAGACCCTCTGGAGTCTGTACACCCCCAGTGAGCGTAGGTACCTACTGAGTGCGAGTGCCGAGTGCCGAGTGCCGAGTGCCGAGTGCTGAGTGATTGGGAGGCATGAGTGACTATGAGGTTTCCCCAGAGGCTGATACCGAGTGATTGTGAGGCATGCTGAGTGACTGATTCTGAATGATGATATGTCCGAGGGGCGGTTTATGATATATATTTTTGCCCGAGAGGCTATTTATGAACTCTATCATTCTTATACTGAATTATTTTGATTTCTATGGAAATTGCTAAAGGTACATTTTCAAAGGAATTTTACTGAAATCGACTTTCAGTTTTTTCAAATTATTGTATCTGTGAATTTGAAAGGAGAATTGTATTTACTGTGAATTGATGACTTGTTTTTATGTGTTTCTTAGTTCTCAGAGATTAGTTACTTTCATTATTACTGAGTTGGCGTACTCATATTACTCCCTGCACCTTGTGTGCAGATTCAGGTGCTAGGGCAGAGCGAGCTGTTTACCTGCCTCAGGGATTTCACAGAGATTTGCGAGGCAGCTGCACGCGTCCGCAACCCTGCTTTCTCCCTCTTGTTATTATAAAGCTTATGTTCCAGACTTGTATATTTTTGTTAGTTTCTCATGACCAGTGACTCCGGGATCTTGGGGTTGTATTTAATATTCGGTATAGCTTTATCTGTTTTAAAAAAAAAAATTAAGCGAAACCTTTATGGATTATCAGTTAAATAATGATATAAATGAAAGATTCTTTACGTTTTGAGTGTTAATTTTGCTGGCCTAGTTCCACGATAGGCGCGCATGGTAATAAAATTGAAATGGCACAACATCTCTCTTCGTGATTTTACTCTCAAATGAAATGGCACGGAATCACCCTTTGTGCTTTACACTTACATAACATGGAACAACATCACCCTTCGTGCTTTACACTCAAATGAAATGGCACTGCATCACCCTTCGTGTTACATCTCGCGTTTTCATACATTAAAGTTTCGTCTTCCGTTAATTGACGTAGACGCGGGGATGAGATTATCTTGAGATTAACGTATTTACGCTAATTCTAACAAGTAATAAGTAAGTGTCAAGAAGGATAAAGGGTACACGAATTAAAGAAAATGAGTTTCGTTGAAAGTGGCCAATTTTAGATAAAATACGGGTAAATAAAATACGGGTCGAGTGATAATACCCGATAATTATGGACTAGTACCATATGACCGTGGTAGTATGATGTATAAAGTATATTAAAAATAAGTAATATTTTATGTAATTGGGATAATTCTTAATTATGTGAGTAATTGATTAATTACCGTGTAAAGGGACATTACCTAGTTAATTACGAAATTGTAAAAAATAAGACGTGGCAGCAAACCACTAATATGACCCCTAACTCTTAGTCATAGTAGGCTTAGTGTCCATTTAGAATCATAAGACCACTTACGTGTAAGACCTTATGAAAGCTTGATTCCACACCATTACAAAACTTTGTTTCTTCCAAAAGTCATATTCAACACATTTCAAACCATCATTTTTTTCATAGCCATCACGGTTCAAGCTCCATCCAGCAAGATCTAAATAAAAATTCTTGCAACCAAAAATGTTAGCTATCCTAAAGTAATATCCTATTCTTCTTGGTTTGAATATTTCAAGAACAGCGGCTTAGAATTCGTTCAGAAACAGAAGCTTCATTTCGTTCAAAATAATTCAAGGAACAAAAGCATAATTCCATCAAAATTTTGCGGTTACAAAAGAGTACGGTAAAATTTTCGCCAAGAATATTATACGGAGTTTTTCCTACTCCAGGTATATTAAGGCCATTTCTTCTTTCTTTTGGCATAATCCAAATTATACAAAAGAAACGAGCAAACGCACAATTTTCATAAATTACTCTATTCATAGAAATACTAGGGGTGTCTACTTGATTCCCCATGTGAATTATTATTATCTCTGTTCATGGGTCTCAAAATAATACGCAGTTGAAAAAGTTTATCTGGAAGGAATATTGAGATTATTACGTATTTTTCATGCATTTCACTCATTTATACATGTGCACTGACCTATGATCAGATGGCGTTATATACGCGTATGTATGTAAATATATGTATATGGGATATGGGAAAAAGGTTAAAGCGTTATATACGCACCACCACCTGATCAACTGATATATGTTGATGATGTTGCCCACAGTGACCGAGACAATATGATGGGATGCCCTCAGAGGCTTGATGATATTACGCACATCTATACCTATGCATGAAATGACATTTATATGCACGTGCATGAAATTATAAATGTTTCACGATTTATAAAGTTATTCAGATTTACAGATGGATTTCTTTATTATATATTTCATCTAGGTCTCATATGTACTGATTTTCATGCCTTACATACTCATTACATTATTCGTACTGACGCCCTATTTCCTGGGGCCTATGTTTCATGCCAGCAGGTGCAGATAGGCAAGCTGATGGTCCTCCTTCTTAGGATCCTTGATCAGCGAGAGTTGGTGTGCTCCACTTGATCCGGAGCTATTTTTGATTTTGGTACGATATGTTTGTATATGTATGGGTATGACGTGGCTTAGTCCCGTCTTTGTACAATTATATTTCTATTAGAGGTCTGTAGATAGTATGTCTAGTTGGATAATATGTGGCCTTGTCGACTTCAGTTTTGGGGTGTATAGTTGTCTATAGAAGCCTTATCGGCTCGCCCACTGTATTCTGCATGTATACGTACATATACCTTTTTGGCAGGTTTCCTTCATGTATGTTATTTTCGTAATTCAGCAGATGCTATTCAGGTTTATATCTTAGACGCATGCTTAGGGGTGTTTGACAGGTAGGACTCAGACACCCATCGCGGCCGGTTTGGGTCGTGACAAAAGTGGTATCAGAGCAGTTCTGTCCTAAGGTTTTCTACAGACCGTGTATAGTAGGGTCTTGTTTATGGGTGTGTTGTGCACCACACTTATAGACAGGAGGCTACCAAATATTTAGGGTGGTTACTTTTCTTTCTAATCCAAATTGTGCGATAAAACTGAGTCATAAGTATCCACTCCTAATCTTTACCTTTTGTATGTTTTTAGCGATGCCAGTTACCACTAGACAACAGGCGCAAGCCGCTAGCACGGGTAAGAAGGCTACGAAAGTGTTAGAAAGAGATATAAGTTACACTATGGATTCGGATCCATCAGAGATTATGGTTTTTATTGAGGAGGATCCATATGAGTCATCCGTTCGAGCTATTTTGACCACTCCGATAACAAATGGGGTGAGAGGAGTTCCGACCTCACCAAGGCCCTTAGTTTCATTATCACAGCCCCTTGATCAGGGTATGAGGTGAGTAAAGCATGGATTGGCACAACCGGGTTTCCCTCAGGCTTAAAACTATGTCAAGGTATTTGCGGACACCAGCTCTTCTGAGGTTCCATATAGTCCACAGTCTTGGGAGTCTGTAAATCAAGGTTCGCCAGTGTATGTTATGGGATATGTAGAGGAAGTGGATAGTAGTCGGTCCAAGAGGATGAAGGTAACTGATAAGGATATGAAGGTTCCGCTTCGAAGTGTGTCTGATCGAGGTTCTTATATAGGACGAGGCAAAGACCCTTTACTGTAGACCTTCTCCAAGTGTCAGTTTTTGGTTGGTGAGTTCCACCTCTTCTTGGAGTATTACCAAGTCAGGATTTTGAATGTGTTAGGTTGTTTTATGAGGACGTAGGGATCCCCGTCCCGACTTGTATATATTATGGTTATGACTACTTAGAGGTTTTGCAGACACTATCCTGTATATAGTTTTAGGTATGATATGTCTATGGCCTTGCCGACCCCTATGTATATAAACCTTTTTCTAAATTAGTTATGCGAGTTAAGTCATAATATTGTTACTTATATACATGGATGTCGCCTGTAATGGCCCATGATAGATTTGATAATAAACAAGGATAAGGTATGTGGTGTTCGGTTAAGTAGAACTTAATATTACAATGGGTATGGATTGGTTGGATTTTTGTTATGCTAACATCAAGTGTAGGTCAAAGATGATTTGATTTCAGTTCCCAGGAGAGCCTGTTTTAGAATGGGAAGGTAATACGACATTGCCAAGAGGTAAATTTATCTCCTATCTCAAGGCAAGGAAGATGATCATAAAAGGTTATGATTATCACTTAGTTTGGGTAGAGACTGTGAAAGTAGAGTCACCAACCGTTCAATTTATCCCTATGGTTAATGAGTTTTTTGAGTTTTTTTCCAATGAGCTTCTGGTCTCCTTCCAGAGCGAGAAATTGAGTTTTCCATTGACCTACTACCAGATGCTCATCCAATATCTATTCCTCCCTATAGAATGGCCCCCACAGAGCTGAAAGAGTTGAAGGAACAACTAAAAGACTTACTTGAAAAAGGCTTTATCAAACCTAGTACGTTACCATGGGAAGCGCCTGTGTTATTTGTAAGGAAGAAAGATGGTTCCTTACGGACATATATTGATTATAGACAGTTGAATAAGGTGACGATCAAGAATATTTACCCGCTCCCGAGGATTGACGATTTATTTGATCAGTTACAAGGTTCCAAGTGTTTTTCAAAGATAGACTTGAGGTCTGGGTACCATCAGGTAAGGGTTAAGGATGAAGATATTCCGAAGACAACATTCAGGACCAGATACGGGCACTTTGAGTTTCGTTTTATGTCATTCGGTTTGACCAATGCCCCAGCAGTATTCATGGATTTGATGAATCGTGTATTCAGACCCTTTTTAGATTTGTTCGTAATTGTACTTGTAGACAATATATTGGTGTATTCTCGTTTAGAGGCTGAGCATGCTGATCATCTGCATACTGTGCTTAGAGTTCTACAAAAAGAGAAGTTGTATGCAAAATTCTCTAAATGTGAATTCTGGTTGAACTCTGTAGCCTTCCTTAGGCATGTCATTTCGGGTGAAGGCATCCGAGTGGATACACAAAAGATTGAGGCAGTGAAGACTTGGTCTAGACCCACAACACCGATGGAGGTTCATAGCTTCTCCGTTTGGCAGGTTATTACAGGAAACTTGTAATGGAATTTTCTTCTCTTCTAAGCACCTTTGACCATAGTGGTATTTGGTGTCTCGCTTGATGTTCCAGAATAACATAAAGAAATCTTGAAGAAAGGTTGCGAATAAGTATAAATAGATATGTGTGGGTCTCAAGCTAAAGTATGGCAGAGCGACAAGGTTTTAGGAAGACAGGGGGAAGGATAAGAAAAGATAAGTGAAAAGGTAACGGGAATGGATAAGTCCTTGGAATTAAGCTCATAAGAGAGCTGATGATTTCTCTAAGTTATAGAAGGCTCAGTATAGCCTGAATGAACTCAAAGGAGTCTAAGACTAGTAGCGTTTAGAATGGATGAAATGCTGCCCTGATAGTGGAATAAGGGCGCAATTGTGATGGATAAAGGATGAAGTTTGGGCCTCCGAAGTGGGGAATTTCATGAATTGTAAAATATTGGGACACCCATGTAAGTTAACTCAGATGGGAACTAAGTTTCAATAGACCGATGCTTGCGAACGGAGTTTCCAGGCATTGAAGGACAGATTAACTTCAGCACCGGTTCTACTGCTCCCAGAAGGGATCAATGGTTATGTGATCTATTGTGACGCTTCAGGCGTTGGATTGGGTTGTGTGCTGATGCAGCATGGTAAGATTATAGCTTATGTTTCTAGACAACTAAGAAATCACGAGAAAAACTACCCGACCTACGATTTAGAGTTAGCCACAGTGATTCATGCACTAAAGATGTGGAGGCACTACTTGTATGGAATTCATGTTGACATCTATACGGGTTATAAGATCCTCCAGTATATCTTCAAGCAAAAGGAATTAAATTTACGTCAAAGGAGATGGTTGGAGGTACTTAAAGACTATGAGTTGATATTTTATACCATCTCGGGAAGGAGAACGTGGTAGCCGACGCCCTCAGCGTAGGTCGATGGGTAGCCTGTCATATTTACAGCCGTAAAGAGGGGAATAGTCCATGAGGTTCATCAGCTAGCTAGTCTTGGAGTTCGATTACTAGACTCAGGTGATATTGGAATTACTATTTAGGATACAACAACATCCTCTTTAGTAACTGAAGTAAAGGAATGCAGTATGAGGATCCTGTGTTAGTTCATTATAGGGATACCACCTCTCATAAGGAGAAGACACCATTTGAAATTACAGAAGATGGGTTCCTCAGATATCGAGGGCGATTATGTGTGCCTAATATGTCAGGGTTGCGTTAGTAGGTTATGGGAGAAACTCACTATTCTCATTATTCTATCCATCCCGGAGCGACAAAGATATATCATGATATCAGGGAAGTATATTGGTAGGACATAATGAAAAAGGATATAGCAGAATTTGTTGCTCAGTGTCCTAACTATCAGAAGGTTAAGATTGAGCATCAAAAACCCGATGGATTATTGCAGGCTATGGAGATTCCGAATTTGAAATGGGAAATAATCAATATGGATTTCATCGTAGGCTTACCTCGTACCCAACGTAAGTTCGATTCGATATGGGTGATTGTTGATAGGCTTACAAAGTCAGCCCATTTTCTGCCTGTTAGAACTACATATTCCTTAGAGGATAATGCAAGGCTGTATATTAAGGAGATAGTATGACTGCATGGTGTCCCTGTATCTATTATCTCAGATAGTGGAGCTCAATTTACAGTTAACTTCGGGAGGTCCTTCCAAAAAAGGATTAGGGACTCAAGTAAATCTTAGTACAAAATTTCATCCCCAGATAGACGGATAGGTTGAGCGTACTATTCATACACAGGAGGATATGTTACGAGCTTGTGCAATAGACTTCAAAGGTAGCTGGGATGACCATCTGCCACTTATTGAGTTCGCATATAATAACAGTTATCACTCCAGTATCCAGATGGCTTCGTACGAGGCTTTGTATGGGCGCAGGTGCAGATCTCCTATATGGTGGTTTGATTTTGGAGAATCTGGGTTACATGGGCTAGACCTAGTTCAGCAAGCCATAGAAAAAGTAAAGCTGATCCGGGATCGACTATTGACAGCCCAGAGTCGTCAGAAGTCATATTCTAACGTGCGGCGACGAGATTTAGAGTTCAGAGTTGGTGACTGGGTATTCTTAAATGTGTCACCTATGAAAGGTGTGATGAGGTTTGTCAAGAAAGGAAAACTTATCCCACGGTATATTGGGCCTTATAAGATCATTTGGAGAGAGCCAAGTAGCTTATGAGTTAGAATTGCCCTCGGAATTGGAGTCTGTCCATCCGATTTTTCACCTATCTATGTTGCGAAAGTGCATTGGTGATCCTACCCGAATGATTCCCTTAGATGATGTACAGATTACAGAGGACTTATCATACGAGGAAATTCCTGTTGCTGTCCTAGATCGACAAATCCGCAAGCTACGGAATAAGGAGGTAGCCTCCGTGAAAGTACCTTGTAGAAACAACAATGTGGAAGAAATAACTTGGGAGGCCGAGGAAGACATGAAGTCTAGATATCCCTACTTATTTCCTCCTCTAGAGGAGGATCCGACTGAGATGTCATAACCTTAAGGTACGTGTACGGATTCTTGTGTTAGTTATTGTCACTGGTCGTGTGAGGCCATAATCGTTATTGATGATTCTAGTCCTATGTGGCGTGAGTTATTAAGATTCTACAAGAAGGGTTGGTAGTAGTGTTGGTACAAGGGCGACCATGCCAAAAGTTATATAGATCCTGGGGAGTTGAACATTCAAGGATGAATGTTTCTAAGGGGGGAAGGATGTTACATCTCGCGTTGTCATACATTAAAGTTTCATCTTCCATTAATTGACGTAGAGGCGGGGATGAGATTATCTTTAGATTAACGTATTTATGCTAATTATAACAAGCAATAAGTAAGTGTCAAGAAGGATAAAGGGTACACGAATTAAAGAAAACGAGTTTCGTTGAAAGTGGCTAATTTGAGATAAAATACGGGTCGAGCGATAATACCCAATAATTATGGACTAGTACCATACAAGGTACCATATGACCGTGATAGTATGATGTATAAAATATATTAAAAATAAGTAGTATTTTAGGTAATCGGGATAATTCTTAATTATGCGGGTAATTGGTTAATTACCGTGTAAGGGAATATTACCTAGTTAATTACGAAATTGTAAAAAATAAGACGTGGAAGCAAACCACTAATATGACCCATGACTCTTAGTCATAGTAGGCTTAGTGTCCATTTAGAATCATAAGACCACTTACGTGTAAGACCTTATGAAAGCTTGATTCCATACCATTACAAAACTTTGTTTCTTCCAAAAATCATATTCAATACATCTTCAAACCATAATTTGTTTCATAGCCATCACGGTTCAAGCTCCATCCAGCAAGATCTCAATAAAACTTTTTGCAACCAAAAACATTAACTATCCTAATGTAATATCCTATCCTTCTTGGTTTGAATATTTCAAGAACAACGGCTTAGAATTCGTTCAGAAACAGAAGCTTCATTTCGTTCAAAATAATTCAAGGAACAAAAGCATAATTCCATCAAAATTTTGCGGTTACAAAAGAGTACGGTAAAATTTTCGCCAAGAATATTATACGGAGTTTTTCCTACTCCAGGTATATTAAGGCCATTCCTTCTTTCTTTTGACATAATCCAAATTATACAAAAGAAACGAGCAAACACACAGTTTCCATAAATTACTCTATTCATAGAAATACTAGGGGTGTATACTTGATTCCCCATGTGAATTATTATTATCTCTGTTCATGGGTCTCAAAATAATACGCAGTTGAAAATGTTTATCCGGAAGGAATATTGAGATTATTACGTATTTTTCATGCATTTCACTCATTTATACATGTGCATTGACCCATGACCAGATGGCGTTATATACGCGTATATATGTAAATATATGTATATGGGATATGGAAAAAGGTTACGACGTTATATACACACCACCACCTGATCAGCTGGTATATGTTGATGATGTTGCCCACAGTGGCCGAGACAACATGATGGGATGCCCTCATAGGCTTGATGATATTACATACATCTATACCTATGCATGACACGACATTTATATGCACGTGCATGACATTATAAATGTTTCAGGGTTTTTAAAGTTATTCAGATTTACAGATGGATTTCTTTATTCCATATTTCATCTAGATCTCATATGTACTGATTTTCATGCCTTACATACTCAGTACATTATTCGTACTGACGCCCTATTTTCCAGGGCCTGCATTTCATGCCCACAGGTGCAGGTAAGCAAACTGACGGTCCCCCTTCTTAGGATCCTTGATCAGCGAGAATTGGTGTGCTCCACTTGATCCGGAGCTTCTTTTAATTTTGGTACGATATGTTTGCATATGTATGGGTATGACGTGGATTAGTCCTGTCTTTGTACAGTTATATTTCTATTAGAGGTCTGTAGATAGTATGTCTAGTTGGATAGTATGTGGCCTTGTCGGCTTTCAGTTTTGGGGTGTATAGTTTTCTATAGCAGCCTTGCCGGCTCGCCCACTGTATTCTACATGTATACGTACATATGCCTTTTTGACAGGTTTCATTCATGTATGTTATTTTCGTAATTTAATAGATGTTATTCATGTTTATATCTTAGACGCATGCTTAGGGGTGTTTGACAGGTAGGACTCAGGCACCCGTCGCGGCCCATCGATTTGGGTCGTGACACTTCGTGCTTTACACTTTCCTTCACATGCTAAAATATATGAAATGGCACGGAATCACCATTTGTGCTTTACACTCTCCCTCACAAGATAATATATACACAATGACACGACATCATCCTTCGTGCTTTACACTCTTCCTCACCAAGAACGTGTATATCAATGACAAGCAAGGTAGGAAGCATAAATAACATCAAGTAGAGTGGTTAAACAAATGTGCCAAATGAGTGTCAATATCAATCTTCAAGCCGACAATAATTCAATAACCCTCAGGAATCATATTGTTCAAGTATTTCAATAATTCTAAAAATGATCTACAACTCAAGTATATAATCTAATATCTCAAGTATATAATCTAATGAGCCTGGAATGGAGTCTTAATTCGTAAAATGACCCTTTTGGTCATCACACATGCATATATGCTCGTCAGCTCATATATGTATCACCCCCATGTAGAAAATAATGGCAAATAGTAGAAAAAAATTCCCTCAAGGTTAGATAAGACACTTACCTTGATTCGGCCAACTAAATACTCAATTTAGCTTCTTCCTTTATAAATTCACCCCCGCCCGGCTCAATCTAGACAAAAACAACTTAAGTACATCACACAATGCAAGAGAAAATAATTTCAATTAATAAAGCTATGATCTTTATACAATTTTCAAAAAGACAACAAAAGTCAACCTCGGGCCTCCCCGGTCCAAACCCGGATCCAAGGGGAGGTATTGAGTACCCATAGCCCCACGAGTCCATATACGTGCTTTATTTTCAAATTCGAGTCCTATTGGACTTTTAAATCCCAATATTTTCATTTTTCAAAGCTTTGAAAAAATCCCCAAATTTTTCCCTAGATTCTCATGAATTTGATGTTAAATCTTATGTATAATCACGAAATATAATTGGAAGCTGATTAAAATTTCTTACCGATAGTTCGGTAAGAAAATCCTTGTACAAAGCCTCCCATCGAGGTTAGGGTTCAAATTATAACAAAATGAATCAAAAACCCGAATTACATAGCTGAAACAAGGTGCAGATGTTGCATTTGCAATCGAGGGTTCACAAAAACCCCCACAAAAGTGAAAAAACCTTTGCAATTGCCAAGAACAGGGATGGATAATGTCGCAATTGCGGAAAAATGTTCGCAATTGCGAACTATGCACCGCAATTGAATTGCAAGTGCATCAGAAACCATCATTTTTCCCAAAACAGAAATGAGCATAACTCTCTCATACGTAGTCCGAATTCCACGATTATTTTTGCTATGACTTCGTAATTACGATACAGATCTAATGCTTCAATAGAAACTTAATTTGGAGCTTATTATCTTATTTAGGAACAATTTATGCTTGAAGAACGATGCCAAAGCATAAAAAATAAGCTCAACACAGCCTAAACCTATCCGAAACTCACCCAAGCCACTCGGGGCCTTGTCCGAACATACCACAAGTCCCGTAACAAAACACGGACCTACTTGAGGCCTAAAATCAAATCAAATAACGACAATACTATGAATCACACCTCAAATCGAACATAATGAACTTATGATCTTTAAACTTCTACAACTCACGCCGAATCATATCAAATCAATCTGCAATGATGTCAAATTTTGCATGCAATCCCCACATGACATAATAGAGCGAATCCAACTCTCGAAACCGCATTCCAACCTCGATATCACCAAATTCAACTCTCATTCAAATCTCTCAACCTTCCAAAACTTCAACTTTCTAATTTCCGCCGAAATGCTTCAATTTAGCCTACAGACCTCCAATTCCAAATCCAGAGGCACACGTAAGTCCAAAATCATCATACGAAGCTGTTGGAATCATCGAAACACCAATCCGAGGTCAAATGCTAAAAATATCAAACTTGGTCAACTCTTCCAACTTAAAGCTTCAATCTTGAAGTTCATTCTTCCAAATGGATTCCGAGTTGCTAAAAACCAAAACGGATGCTTCACACAAGTCATAATACATCGTACAAAGATACTCGTGCCCTCAAATATCCGAGCGAAGTGCAAAGGATCAAAACGACCAGTCGGGTTGTTACATTCTTCCCCTAGTATAAATGTTCATCCTCGACGTGCCAAGAGTCTTTCCAAGACCATCAAATCACAGTGTAACCTTACCATGCACATACCTGGTGGTGATACCATGTCACCTTAATCCATATGAGCATGAAGATACAACATAACTGAAGATCCTTAATTCAATCTTAGCCCGTAAGCCTTAGAACCCAAATTTCCAACATTCAAAATTCATTACAAGTCCCGAGGCTCGCATATACACATTGTATAAGTCTGAAAAAGATGTATTAAGTCATAATCATAACCCAAGATGTAATCACATGATATACCCCATCACTCAGACACTCACAGAAGTAACTGCCGACCGCCATTGCTGCCCAAAAAAAAATTCGGCACCGGTTGTAAACCTCGTATCGATTAGAACCTCGTTCACAACCTTCATACACTGCCGATGATCAACCGAATAATCTCTTAACCACTCATCTGATCAATAAACAGAGAAGCTCACTCGTCCGACTAGGGCCATTGCCCAAATATTCCGCAGAAACATAGTATCATTCTTCCAAACATTCCTTATCCCAATACGATATAGAAAATCTCAGGTCTAGAGACCTCATCTAAGTCAATACAAGTAGCCCCGCCGACAAGTCTCAACAATAATCATATGGATCCCCACACAACACGGTTCCCTACACCAACGAGTAATAATTCAGACGTGGCAAATAATAGTAAGAAAGTTAAATAAGAAGGCTACTAAGCAAGTTAAGCAGCCAGGGTAATTTTAACATTTCCTATGAACTATTTTCAGCAAGGTGAAGCAAAATACACGAAATAAGCATAAGGAGTTACATTTCATCACAGTACCGTTGCGGCGCGCAACCCGATCCCATCACATCAGTCCACATAGGGTACCCATCAAGCCATAATAGAATTTAACTCTAGGACTACCCAAGGACAAGTAGTAGCCACATGTGGAAGGCATGAACATCTTCAAGTTAGTCCAAAATCTGCACGCAAGGTGCAAAAGTGTAGTATGAGTACAACCGACCCCATGTACTTAGTAAGTATCTAGTCTCACCTCGGTGAAGTAGTGACGAGGCTTTTTAGTTAAAAGATACTCACTTATATAAATTGAACTATAAATTAGCAATATAACAATACTACAATATAAGAAAAAAGGAGTATACAAAACGAATAAGCGAAGCAATAACTGAGTACCAGAATAGATCACAATTTAACATTTCTCAATATCTCGACCAAATCTTTCCGTAGAGCGATAAACAAAAAACCACGATAGTAAATACAGAACTTTCATAGTATGAGGAACGTACTCAAGATGTCAAATCAAATGGAACAGCAACACCCTTCGTGAATTTATCTCATCCTCACCAAATATACGTATAATAGTACCAACCAGGTGAATGAAATGCCGATAACAATAATGACATGGTAGGAAATACACAAGTAGCAATGATGAACAAGATAGTACATATGGACAATAGTAATAGACTAGGTAAAAGGCATATGAGTGATAACATCAATTAGGAAAGAAGAACATAATTTCTCCTAAGTAGCTTGGTAGAAGGCATAGATGTAGATACAATAAATAAGACGGGAAAGCATGGTCTTTATAAGCTAACACATAGAGGCATGAATGGTTAACATGGTAGAAGGCTTATACTAAAGTGCAACAAAATAGATACGACATGGATGTAGATATAACAACAGAAAGGAAAACATGATATTTGGAAGTTAACAGATAGAAGCCATGGGCAACACAACAACAATCGAGATAGAGGACAAAGACAGAACAACAACGACAAGTCATGTAGATACATAGGAGAAACAGTAATAACTCTAGGTAAAGGCATGGATGTACACACAAGGAAAAGATATCACAACATAATGCATGTCCCTCGTCCTCGCCTGCACGAAAAGACCCTTCGTGTCATGAACTCAAGATGATGTAAAAGCATGGTAACATAAATGAAATGGCACGACATCTCCCTTCGTGCTTTTACTCTCAAATGAAATGGAACGACATCAACTTTCATGCTTTACACTCACATGACATAGGACGACATGACCCTTCATGCTTTAGACTCAAATGAAATGGCACGACATCACTCTTCGTGCTTTACACTTTCCTTCACATGATAAATATATGAAATGGCACGGCATCACCCTTCGTGCTTTACACTCTCCCTCACATGATAATATATATACAATGGTACGACATAACCCTTCGTGCTTTACACTCTTCCTCACCAAGCACGTGTATATCAATGACAAGCAAGGTAGGGAGCATAAATAACATAAAGGAGAGTGGTTAAACGAATGTTCCAAATGAATCTCAATCACAATCTTGAAGCCGACAATAAGTCAATAACCCTCAGGAACCTTATTGTTCAAGTATTTTAATAATTCTCAAAATGATCTACAACTCAAGTATGGAATGTAATATCTCAAGGATAATGGTCGTAGTAGTGTACTATTCATGAAGCTAATGGTGACCAAATTAGACATATCAATGTTTCTCAACATTCCGTCAAATTTTAATTAGGTTATGGTAAGCTAAATCTTGATTTCTAACATTTAATTCCATATTTTTAGTATCTACAAGTTAAGTAAGACATGAAGCAAGAATCACGTAATTCTACAAGGCACAATTTATAGTATAATTTACCCTCGATCATGATTTACCCAGGAACATGCATATATGCTCATCACATCATATATGTATCACCCCCGCATGTAGAAAATAATGTCAAATAGTAGGAAAAATTCCCTCAAGGTTAGACAAGACACTTACCTCAATTCGGCCAACTAAATACTCAATTCAACTTCTTCCTTTACAAATTCACCTCCGTTCGGCTCAATCTTGCCAAAGACAACTTAAATACATCACACAATGCAATAGAAAATAATTTCAATTAATAAAGCTATGACCTTTATACAATTTTCAAAAAGTCAACAAAAGTCAACCTCGTGCCTCCCCGGTCCAAACCCGGATCCAAGGGTAGGTATTGATTACTCATAGCCCCACGAGTCCATATACGTGCTTTATTTTCAAATTCGAGTCCTATTCGACTCTCAAATTCCAATATTTTCATTTTTCAAAGCTTTGAAAAAATCCCCAAATTGTTTCCTAGATTCTCATGAATTTGATGTTAAGTCTTATGTATATCATGAAATATAATTAAAAGTTTATTAAAATTACTTACCCAAAAGTTTAATATGAAAATCCTCCTACAAAATTGTCTCCCATCGAGGCTAGGGTTAAAAATATAACAAAATGAATCAAAAACCCGAATTACACATCTGAAAACAAGCTGCAGATGCCGCATTTGCGATCCATTGCGAACCCTCACAAAAGCGAAGAAGCCTGCGCAATCGAAAACAAGAGCATGGCTGGATAATTTCGCGATTGCAACAAAATATTTGCAATTGCGAACTAGGCATCGCAATTGTGAAAAAAATGTTCGCAATTGCGACCACACCAGAAACTAGCATTTTTGCCGACACGGAAATGAGTATAACTCTCTCATACGATGTCCGAATTCGATGATTCTTTTTGCTATGGCTCCATAATTATGATACAGATCTAATTCTTCAATAAAAACTGAATTTGGAGCTTATTTTATTAATATATCACAATTTATGCTTGGAGAACGATGCAGAAGCATAAGAAACAAGCTCAACACAACCTAAACCTATCTGAAACTCACTCAAGCCACTCAGGACCTTGTCCGAACATACCAACAAGTACCGTAACACAACACGGACCTACTCGAGGCCTCAAATCACATCAAATAACGTCAAAATTATGAATCACACCTCAAATCGAACTTAATGAACTTATGTCACGACCCCAAATCCTAACAGGTCGTGATGGCACCTATCGTGGAACTAGGCTAGCCAACCATCACATAACTACCCATCCGTTCTATTATAATGTTTCAATAATCAATAACAAGCAACAACAAAGCATAAAATAATTTCTTTAATTCTTTACGCCCCAATAATAATCTAACATTCTAAACAATCCTCCTAAGACTGGAGTCAATGATCATGAGCATCTAAGAAAATAAACTAACTCTGCTGATGTCATAATAAGTGTCTATGAATCAAATGCTAATATTATATGAGTAAGGGAAATGAAGAAGTTGCGGACGCTAGACAGCTACCTCTAAATCCCGCGAATCTGCTGAAAGCGAATGAAGATAGCTACTGCTCCGAACCGGTACCCGGATCTGTGCACAAAGGCACATGGAGTAATGATGAGTATGCCAACTCAGTAGTAATGAAAATAAATCACAGTCTGAGAAAGATGAAACACACAACACAGATACACCAATTCACAAAAATAGTAAGACACCAAGTCACCATAAAGTATTCATCAAATACATAAGTTCGAAAACCAATTTCCAGAAATCCTTTGAAACAAGTATAATTTCAATGTATCTCAGTAAAACTCTCAGTAAAATTAGTTTGAAAAACGAAGTTTATCAAAGTCAAAAACTCAGTAAAATCATCATAAATCTTCCCCTCGTCCATAATCATTTCTCGTAACAATTTCCCTCAGCACCTCACCATAACTCAGTATCAGCCCAGCGGGCAACCTCACAGTTACTCAGTATCAGCCCAGCAGGCAACCTCACAGTCGATCAGTATTAGCCCAGCAGGCAACCTCACAGTCACTCAGTATCAGCCCAGCAGGCAACCTCACAGTCACTCTGTATCAGCCCCGCAGGCATCACTCGCACTCAGTAGGTAACTGCGCTCACTGGGGGTGTACAGACTCCGGAGGGGCTCCTACAGCCCAAGCACTATAACAAGCCACATCATGGCATAAATCACTCACAATATTGGCCCTCGAACACTCTCATATCATAACATCCTCACAATATTGGCTCGCAGCCTCACTCAGTCTGACACTCTCAACATGCCACTCGGGCCATCATTATACCGGGTTCTCGACCCTAAATAGTGTTTCATTTTCAAGAAGTAATATCAAAATACTCTGAGTGTCAAAACAATTATCAAGAAAAGACTGAGTGGAAATCATAACATATCAAGTGAGAAAAATAGTAAGAACAGCCCTCAAGGGGTAAATAGATCGGCACTAGGCCCCAAACATGGCTTACAACCCAAATTATATCAAAATATATCAATACTATTAAGCATAGGCTTTAAAATCGGTTTCACAACTCAATAGTTTCCTAAAAAGGAGTATATCTCCAAATTTCCAATCTTTGCATTCCAAAACCCGTGAAAGGATGCAAGGTCTGGGGTTTCCTACCCTCAGGACAGGATTTAAAGACATTACTTACCTCAAACTAGCCCGAAAAGCTACTCTGAAACCCGCTTGCCTCTCGAATCAACTTCCGAGTGCTCCAAATCTATAAATATCAGATTTTTCCCATCAAATTATGCTTAAGGAATGAATTCCAATTGAAAAGTACCAAATTTAGCTCAAAACCCGAATTTAGCCAAAACCCGACTCCCGGGCCCGCATCTCGGAACTCGACAAATTTTGTACCAAAATATTCTTCATCATCTCACGAGTCCGTACATATAAAGAACGCTAAAATCGAAGTTCGTTTACCCCTCAAATCAATCCTTAAAGGTCTCATAATCTCAAGCCCTAACCCCATCTTTTTCTACTGATTTTCATGAATTAAATACTGATATTATGTTCCTTAGTCACTTATAATCGAGTTTTAGGGTCTAAAATCCTTACCTCAATGAAGAACAATGATTTCCTCTCTTCAAAATCGCCTCCAAGCTCTTTTCCCGTTCAAAAATGGTGGAAAAGTGGGTATTGGTCGCGGAGGGTTTATTTAAATACTGCCCAGTTCTTTATTCATCGTGATCGCGGGACCCACATCGCAATCGTGAAGCACAATTTCTCAGCTGTCCAAAAATACTCTCTGCGATCGCAAACTTAGCCACGGGATCGCGGAGCTCCAATTTCTGGCCCACTGCGATCGCAACCCTATTCACGCTATCGCGATGACCAACTGCCCCACTCACGCGCCCCCTCATTTATACTACGTGTCTGCAACATGCTCCATGCGATCGCACTGCTCAACCTGCTCAACCTCTGCGATCGCGAACACAGTTATGCGATCGCAGAGAGAAAAATTCTGCCCCTCTCAATTTGAACTACGCGATCGCGTCTCTCCTCACGTGATCGCAGTGAAGGATTTCCTGGTGCACAAAAACCAGAAAACCAGCAATTCTCTAAGGCACGAAAATGCCCGTTAACCACCCGAAATCAATCCCGAGCCCCTCGGGGCCTCAACCAAAGTTACCAACACATCATAATTGATTATTCAAACTTAGTTGCACTCTCAAAACACTAAAATAACATCAAAACACCAAAATCACGCCGGATTCAAGCCTAAGAACTTTAAAATTTCTAAAATCCACCAACGATTCCGAAACTATCCAACACAACTCCGAGTGACCTAAAATTTTACAGACATATCCAAAATGATATTACGAACATGTTCCAACTGTCGGAATTCCATTCCGACCCCGATATCCTATTTTCCACTGCCGACTGGAAATCGACAAAAACTAACTTTCGCCAGTTCAAGCCTAATTCTACACCGGACATCACAAAAATATTTCGGACACACTCCTAAGTCCCAAATCACCTAATGAAGCTATCCGAGCCATAAAATCTATATTCCGAGGTCGTTTACCAATAACTCAACTCTCAGTTGACTTTTCCAACTATAAAGCTATTTTTAAAGACTAAATGACAAAATTTTTGCTACAGCCATTCCGATTCCGAGCCTACCAACTCTAACACATCATAAATAGTATAACCAACCTATGACAAGGCAAAAACAGGAATAATAATGAAATTTCTAAACGACCGACCGGGTCGTTACAATTTATGAACTTTCAACTTCTACAACTCGTGCCGAATCATATCAAATCAACCCAGAATGATTTAAAAGATACTCACTAATATACCATTTTCAGTTAAACTTGCAATAAAAAAAACACCAGAAATACATAGAAGAGTACATGAACAGATATGCAAAGCATAAACAATTACTAAAAGAAATCACAGTCAATTTCATCCATGTCACAATCAATCCTCTTGTTAAAATGATAACCACCAAACAACATAGTAAATCCACAAACTCTCATAGTATGAGGAATTTACTCAAGATATCAAGTCAAATAGCATGACAACACCTTTCGTGCATTTATCTCATCATCACCAAATATATGAATGTATGTTAAATCAAATAGCATGAAAACACCTTGAGTGCATTTATCTCTTTCTCACCAAGCATACATATAACAGTACCAACCAAGTGAAAGAAATGTCAATAATAGTAACAACAAGGTGGGAGATACACAAATAGCAATAACGAACAAAGTAGAGTATATGGACAACGATAACAGACTAGGTGGGAGGCACATAAGTGATGATATCAATTAAGATAGGAGAGCATAAATTTCACTAACTAACATGGTAGAAGGCTCAGACGAATGTGCAACAAACGAGAAAAGCCTTAGATGTAGATATAACAAACAAGAAGGAAAACATAATTTTGACAAGATAAACAAATAGAAGGCATGGATAGTACAACAACAATTAAGGTAGAGGATAAAGACAAAACAACAACGACAAATAACATAGATAACCTAGGTGCAACATTAACAATTCAAGAAGGCATAAATATATACACTAGGAAAAGATGTCACAATATAATGCATGGCTCTCGTCCTCGCCTGCACGGAAACAACCTTCATGCCATGAGCACATGATAATATCAAAATAATGGACGATATCGCCCTTTCGTGATTTTACTCTCATCTTCACATAACAATGTTAATGCAATCGCACGGAATTACCCTCCATACTTTTACTCTCTTCCTCACATGATAATGTATATTAAATGACACAATATTATCCTTCATGCGTAATAATGTATATGAAATTGCACGACATTATCAATCGTGCATAATGATGTATATGAAATGATACAACATCACCCTTCGTGCTTTACACTGTTCCTCACCAATAATATGTATATTAATGACAAGCAAGGTAGGAAGCATAAATAACATCAAGAACAATGGTTAAGCAAATATCCAAGTGAACAATCAATCACAACTCAAGCCAATAACGATTGAATAAACCTCAAGAACCTTATTGTTTATGTATCTCAAAAAATCTCAAAAGTGATCTTCAACTCAAGTATGGAACCCAATATCTCAAGAATAACGGTCATAGCGCTATATTTGTGATTAGGTAGATGACCGAATTTAGCGCGCCAACAGTTTCACAAAAAGTCTGCAAAATTTAATCAAGTTATAATAATCTAGAGCATGATCTAGCATTGAAATTCATGATCATTTTATCATAAAAGTCAAGTAAAACATGAGGAAAGAAATTCATAGAGTCCAACAAGGCGCAAAGAATCGTATAATCTACCTCGAGCATGGATAACACTGGCACATGCCTAAATGCTCGTCACCTCGCATGTGCCTTACCTCCGCATGTAGAAAATTATATCAATTGGTAGGAAGAATTTTCCCAACAAAGTTACGCAAGACACTTACCTCAAATAAGCCAAATCGATACACTAGAAGTTCCATCCCGCACAAATCGACCTCCGAATAGCTCGAAACTAGCCAAAATAAACTTAAAATCATCAAATAATACCATAGGAATCAAGCCAAATGATAAAGGTCGAATTTTTAATGAAATACTCAAAGTCAACAAAAAGGTCAACCCGGGATCGCACCTCAGAACCTGAAAAAACTCAAAAATTCTGACAACCCATTCTGATACGAGTCCAACCATACGAGTTTCACTCAAATCCGACTCCGAATCAATGTTCAAAACTCAATTATTCAATTTAGAAAAGTTTAGACAAAAACCCTCAATTTCTCTTTTAGAATCATCAATCAAATGCCAAAATCAAAGATGGAATCATAGAATATAATCAAAACCGAGTCAAAAATACTTTCCCCAATTTATGTGGTGAAAATACTCTCCAAAATCACCCAAATCCGAGCTCTAAGAACTCAAAAATTGAAGAAAATGAACTAAAAATCCCGAAATTAGATGTTTTAGTGCACTGCTCCTCGTCCTTATTCGCGATCGCGGTCAACAACTTCATTATCGCAGTTCACAAAATGCCCAGAAAACCTCTAGTGTAACGGTCATAAATTTTGGTACAAACTCCAAATGCAAAATGGTAGGATTTCCGAAAAAAAGACACAACGTTCTATAACTTTCATTTTTGAATCATCTCAAAATTCCTCATAGATTACAATATGTAAGATCCCGAAGTTATCTCAATGACAACATAATTTCTTCATCGCGGACGCAAAGCTTCCTCCGCGAACGCGATTCACAGGTCCAATTTTTCCATTTTACTCTTTGCGATTGCGTTCCTGTGCTCCGCGATCGCGATGTACACCCCTATAGCCAAAAAATAATAGTTGAAAAGGGCGTAAAAATAGTCCGAAACCACCCTAAAACTCACCCGAATCCCTCAGAACCCTGTCCGAACTTACCAACAAGTCTCAAAACATAACACGTACCTACTCGAGGCCTCTAATTGCACATAACAATATCAAAACTATGAATCGTCGATCAAGAACAATCTCTTAAGTTCATAAACTTCAAACTTAGAACCAAGCATTCGATTCAAGCCTAACCAAGCCGAAATCCAACCAAACTTTGTACAAAAGATCCAAATGACAAAATGAACATATTTCAACTTTTGAAACAACAATCCGAACCAGATAACATCGAAGTCAACTCCCTGTTAAACCTATGAACTTCCCTAAACTTTAAATTGCTAACTTTCGCCAAATATTACCGAAACCTTATAGAAATATCCAAATGCAAATCCGGGCATACGCCCATGCCCAAAATCACCATCCGGACCTAATAGAACCATCAAAACTCCTATAGGAGGTCAAATATGTAAAAGTAAAACTTGGTCAACTCTTCCAACTTAAAACGTTTTAGTTGAGAATTATGCTTCTAAATCAATCTCGAACCACTTGAAAATAAAAATCAGCGATACACACATGTCATAATGCACCATATGAAGCTACTCATGACCTCAAACTATCGAACTGAATACAAATGCTCAAAATGACCGGTCAGGTCGTTACATCTTCCTCGACTTAAACATATGTTCGTAATTTAACGTACCAACCTCTTTCCCAAGACATCAAATCGATGTATAACCTCTCCTTACACATATCCGTGGGTGATCCCACGTCACCCCCATCCATCTAGGCCTGACAACACAACATAACTGAAGATCTTATTCCAACCTTAGTCCATAGACCTTAGAACTCATACCTCCCATATCCGGAATCCATTACAAGGTCTGAATCTTGTACAATTACACTGTTTAAGTCTAAACAAGCTGTATCAAGACATCAATACACTGCCAAGGTTAAACCACACAATGTGCCACATAACTCATGTACTCACAATAATAGTTTCAGAAAATGATAGCTGCTCATTATCAAACGCGATACCTGTAATATACTCCAAATTGAATGAAACCCCATTTCGGACCTTCATAATACTACAAATGATAAAGTAAACCTGTAGAAACTTGTAAACACCCATGAAATCAACAAGTCAAGAAGCTCTCTCATCCGACAAGCACCATTGCTAAATCCTGAGCGGAAATATGGTATCATTCTTCTAAATATTCCTTATACCAGTACGATAGTGCAAATCTCAAATCCAGAAACCCTGTTTCACCCAATATAAGCAGCCCAACCAACAAGTCGCACCAAAAGCAACATGGAGCCCCACACAACACGATCTGTACACATGATGATCTTAAAATTACTCAACATTTAGACCCTCTTTGTGTCTTTGATTTGGTTGATTTGATAGTGACTTCGCCTGAAGTATGGTATAATATGTTGCTTTTCGGTGCAGGTGGTGTAGAGGGGATCAATCGACATATAATGCACGAAGTGGGAGGAAAAAAGCTAAGAGAGGAATAAAAGGACATGCACGACCGCGCACGATGAGCCCCAAATGTGCACCTATGCGCGCACATACCACATATGACCTGGATAAGATACGCACCCACATGCGCGCCCATGTACCCAGGTGCACGGCCGCGCACGTATGACTTCAGGATATATTATTCAGGCCTATTTTTGTAAATTGTGGGCAATCCCCTTGACCTATATGAAACCTAAGCTTGTCCCAAACTAGACATCTTGGATTTTTGGGGCAAATTTTGGAGAGAAGATGTAAAGGAAATATCATAGACTTTGAATACTTCATTCGAATCATTCAAAATGAAAGTTTGTTTGAATTCGTGGGTTGTATTATTTTCTTCTTCTCTTAATACTCTTGTGATGAATAATTTCTCCACTATGGAGTAGTGTTTCTTAGGGTTATTGACAGATATAGTGACTTGATGATTATTTGTGGGTTTGATTTCTGTTAGTTGCTTGATTTGTTGCATGGGTTTCTAATTGAATTACAAGGTTAATTGTGGTTTTACTTTAATTGAAAGAGAAGTGTTATTGCAATTCTCATTGTGTTATATTGTTCGCGACTCTCATAGATAATCGAAAGAGCTTGTAGAGTTATCAATGGACCCAATATCAAGGAAAAGTCGAGAGACATTCTTCATAAGATCATTCATTCAATGTATTCTTGCATATGTTCACAACACGTATTTCGTTCATTCGAAAGAAGAATTTGAATCCTTAAGATAGCCTAATCATCTATTGAAATCAAAAGAGTCAATAGAACTTAAAAGTGAACTTAGCATAGAGTTATCTCGAATAATAGTTGATCACATATATTGTCAAAGACCTTATTTATCTCACTGATATTCAATCATTGCGGCATAGCTACCCAATTTTCATTACTCGATCGTAATTGGTAATCTTATTTTTTACTCTTAGTTCATAGATAACTCAAAATTATAGGTTTATTTTAAGATGAAGACTTATCTGAAAATTATTTGAACCAATACCTATGGAGATGATTTAATACTACACTATCTTTGACTAGTGAGCCTAAGTTTTGTACACCAACTTTGTGCTCGTCAAATTTTGGCGCCGTTGCTGGGGATTGGCGGTTAATCGTGTTTAAAATAGTTTTGCTACTAATTCAGGAACAATATTTTTTTACGTTCTTCTTATCTTTGTGCCGGCAACAAGTTACATTCAGTGGTGTATGACTCGATTCTCTTCCAAGGAATTGGTGCCATACAATGAAGAATTAGACAAGAACCTGCAGTAGTTGAGAAGGGATAAAGAATAGAGTGGATCCTTTTTGGGTCAGACTTAAACTCAAAATACAATGATGACCAACGAAAGGAAGTAGACTCAGCTGCAAGAGAGGTATCACAACAACATTCTGCACTAGTAGCAGCTGAAGCAACCCTTAGAGCTGCTGAGGAATGGTTGAAAAGGGTCGAAGATTCAATCTTAACCGACCCCTGGTTGAAGACGAGTTTAAAAATATGCCCCCAGTCTTTGGAGGTCTCTAGGAGATTATGCGAGACCAGTCTACAACCAATGGCAATCCAGTGTGAGGTCCCCACCCATTGGTGATATCAATTTTGAACTCAAAGAGGGAGTCATCCAGACCATTCAGAACAACTACATTTTCAGAGGAAAACCTAATGAATATCCCAACAACCATCTGATGGACTTCGATGAAATCTTGAACATATTCCGCTATAATAGAGTATCACATGATGCTGTCTACCTCAGAGCATTCCCTTTCTCACTAAAAGATGATGCAAAGTAGGCTAAGGAGTTTATGCACAGGGTCTATCCGTACGCGGGAGGAGATGACTACCAAATTCCTAGAAAAGTACTTCTCTAGCTGCTAAGACTGGAAGTATGATGAAAGAGATTCATAATTTCAGCCAAGGAGAAGGGGGGACAGTGTTCGAGGCATGAAAAAGTTTTAAGGAGATATTGTAGAGGTGCCCCCATAATGGAATGGAGCAATGGATGCAACTCCAAGATTTTTGGGACAGGTTAACTCTTTCATCAAGGAGATTGTTGAATTGTGCAGTTGTAGGCCCTCTGATGAAGAAAACTCCAGAAGATATTGTCACACTTCTAAATGGACTATCTGAAGACGTAGAACAATGGTCTACTGACCAAGGTGATCGAAGAAGGTCAGAAGGAGTGTACCAAGTAGAATCATTTGTAGTGATGCAAGCCAATATTGCAGCTACGACTAAGGACATCAAGCAATTTACAATTGGACACCCAACTCACGAGTGTCAAACTTCCACTGCAGAGGAAGAAGTGAAGGCATTGGGGAATTTCAACAACGTCAACTACCAAGGAGACACTAATTTCAACTCTATGGGACAGAGACATCCGGTTTTCTCATAGAGGTTTTCAAGTGGTATCTTGAACTCATGGCAACAACAAAATCCCAGAGCACCTGCGTAGGGACCTCCTTATTTCCAAAATTAAAAAAGGCAACAATACCAGCCTCCACAGCCCAACAACTCAAGTCTTGAGGGTCTAATAAAGGCATGTATAAGCAAATCAAATGAGAAACTTGAGACTCAGCGGAAAACCATCCGGGAATAGAGCACAACCATCGTGAAACAAGGCACGACCATTTTGATGTCTACTGCAACCCTAGAGGGCATAATTTAGGATATTATGGTGAGGGTGGACAAATATGTCTTCCCTATAGACTTCATTGTAGTAGACATAGAAGTGAATAAGAAGGTACCTCTAGTTTTGGGGAGACCATTCATTTGCACTGGCCAAGCTATTCTTGACATATATGAGGGTCATCTCATGCTAAGAGTGGGAAACAAAAAAATGGTGTTTCAAATAAAGAGAATGATAAAATACCTGTGTGATGAGGCTTCTGCCTATACATGTTCAAATCGGATGTGGTAGGAGAGTTAGCGGAACAACACAAACTGGATAAGCTGGTAGGTTGTTCATTAGAAAGATGCATTACTCAATCGAGTAAAACAGAGGATGAAGATCCTGAAATCAAGAAACAAGCTGAGGCATTGGAGGATGAGAACCAAGTGGCAGATGAAGAAATGACTAAGCGAAAGATGGAGTTGAAAGTACTCCCACCACATTTAAAATATGCTTTTTTGGAAACTAAAAATTTTCCTGTGATTGTTTCTACTGATTTGATAGGTGAACAGATACACATGCTAGTGGAATTATTGCAGAAGCATAAAAAAGCAATCGACCAGAGCATAACCAATATTCAAGTAATTAGCCCCGCAATCTGCATGTACAAGATCTTTTTGGAAGAAGGTAGAAAACTAGTGGTGCAATCCCAACGCAAACTAAATAAAAACTTGGAGGAGGTGGTGCAGAAGGAGATACTTAAACTGCTGGACGCCGGGATAATATTGATGTCCTTCTCTGATAGCCCATGGATCATCCCCGTACAAGTTGTGCCACAAAAAGGGGGGATAATAGTGGTGAAGAATGAGGACAACAAACTAATCCCTACCAGGACTGTCACTGGTTGGAGGATGCGCATAGACTACCGAAGGCTGAATGATACAACAAGAAAAGATTATTTTCCTCTGCCTTTCATTGATTAGTGATGGAGAAGGTGGCATGATGTGGTTTATATTGTTTCTTGGATGGTTATTCAGGGTATAATCAACTAACCATTTCTCCTGAATATGTTGAGAAAACCACATTTAGCCGCCCATTAGGAATGTTTGCATACCCGATAATGCCTTTTGGATTTTGTAATGTGCCATCTACTTTTCGGAGGTGCATGATGTCAATTTTTTTTAGATTTGAATGGGAAATGTCTGGAGGTGTTCATGGATGACTTTACTCTTTTTGGAGATGACTTCGAGGATTGTTTGAAGTATCTAGAACTTGTGCTGAAGTGATGTGAAGACACTTACCTAGTGATCAACAGAGAAAAATGTCACTTTTTGGTCAAGGAGTGGGACATTGTTAGGCCAAAAAGTCACAGTCGAAGGCATCGAAGTTGACAGAGCTAAAGTAGATGTGATTGCTAAGCTCCTACCACCAACTTTAGTGAAGAGAATTATAAGATTTTTAGGGGATGCCGGATTTTATAGGAGTTTCATCAAGAATTTATCAAGCATCACCAAGCCCTTAACAAACTTACTTTCCAAGGATGTGAAGTTTTTGTTTGATGTAGAGTGCCTCAGAGCATTCGAGTTGATCAAGGAAAATCTTGTGAGTTCCCCCCATAATGGTAACTCCCAATTGGAGTGAACCTTTTGAGAAAATGTGCGGCGCTAGTGATGTGGCAGTGGGGCCACTGATGGGGCAGAGAAGAGATAAAATATTCAGACCCATCTACTATGCAAGCTGGACTTTTCATGATGCCCAAGTAATCTATGCCACCACGGAGAAGGAGTACTTTGCAATGGTCTTTGCTTTCGACAAGTTCAAATCTTATCTAGTGGGGAGCAAAGTGATAGTGCATACTTTCAACTTAGAACTGAAATATCTGTTGAGCGAGAAAGAGTCAAAATCGTGTCTGATGTGGTGGGTATTGGTTATTCAAGAGTTCGATCTTTGATTCAAGCACATGAAGGGCAGAAAAAATCAAGTGGCTAATCACCTGTCACGATTGTAGAAACCACCTATTGAAACTCTGGATATTAGGGAAGAGTTCTTGGATGAGTAAATTTTTTCCATTGCAGCGGTCTCCGATAGACTGCCATGGTATGTTGAAATGGCCAACATTTTGTCTAGTGGGAGGCTACCACGTGACTTATCCTTAGACCAGAAGAGGAAGCTGCAAAGCAAGGTAAAGAGCTATTTCTGGAATGACCCCTTTTTATTTAAATTGTGTGCAGATGGAATGATTCAGAGATGCGTACCAGAAGGGGAAATATAAAACATACTATCCCACTATCATGATGGAGTGGAGGACACTATGGAGGAAATAGGACATCAACAAAGGTCATGGAAGTCGGTTTCTACTAGTCGTCCTTGTATAAAGACGCAAGAGCTTATGTCACTACATGTGACAAGTGCCAAGGGACAGGTAACATTAGTAAGAGGGATGAGATGCCCTTGAATTCCATTCTAGTATATGAAGTTTTCGATGTCTGAGGCATCGATTTTATGTGTCCCTTCCCATCATCTCATTCCTATGAATATATCCTAGTAGCCGTTGACTGCGGCTCCAAATGGGTCGAGGCAATCCCTACGTGGAAAAATGATTCTCGGCTAGTATGTGAGTTCCTACGAAAGAACATCTTCACCTGCTTTGGAACTCCACGAGTCATCATCACTGACAATGGGTCACATTTTGTCAATAAATAGTTGGCCACAATGCTGTCTAAATGTGGGGTGACTCATAAATTGGAAGTTGAAGTAGCTAACCATGAACTCAAAAGAATTCCAGAACCAACGGTTAATGCTTCCAAAAAATATTATTCAGTAAAGTTAGATGAGGCTCTATGGGCATATAGAACAACATTTAAAACAACCATAGGGACTTCACCCTTCAAGCTGGTATATGAAAGGTCATGTCACTTACTTGTGGAGACAGAGAACAAGGCTTATTGGGAAATTAAATTGCTTAATCTTGATCTTAGTCTTGCAGGTGAACACAGAATGTCACTGATGAATGAGATGGAGGAATTCATATTGGACGCGTATGTAAATGTGCAAATTTTCAAGGAAAAGACGAAGAAATGGCATAAACATATGATTTAACTAAAAAAATTTCATGAAGGGGGAAAGGTCTATATAATAGTAGACTCAGATTATTCCCCAAAAAATTCAAGTCAAGAGGCACGAGACCGTACGTGGTGAAACATATATCACCATATGGGGCGATTGAAGTCCAAAACATGGGAACGAAGAGTTTCAAGGTGAAGAGGAACATGTTATAACCGTATATTGTTGGATATTTTATAATCAATCATCGAGCATCATAGTCAGTCAAGTGTGGTTGGATGAGTCAAGCTGACGACTATAAATCATAATTACCTCTAACGTTTCTACTATTTTTTTATAGTTCAGGCTAGGTAAATTTAGTGTACAGTGTGAGTGGTGGTTGCAGGGATGTATAGTTTGTGGATTAGTAACGTGGATGCCTTCAAAGGGCATTATTGTGCATGTATAGGTGTGCTGCACCTAGAGTGGTTCCACGCACACTTGAATGGATAAAAATCGGTGTTGACACATTTGCATATGCACGACCGCGCACGAGAGAGTTTGAGCGCGCATATGGGCATGCATGTGTCACAGAGGTTCTGGTAGCTATATGTGGCAGCACACGTTTGGAACCAGATGCACACCTCTGCGCACCAGGTAAGATTTCTAACTCTTTTTTTTAACCCGAAGTTTTGACCCACTATCTCAGGTTTTTCTATTCTTTTACCTATTTATTTCTACTCTCACCACACACAACCCTAAATAGTTTACCCCTCTCTCTATCGCACCTAAACCCCACTCCCATCTCCTTCACTCACTCTCTCCCTCCTCCTCTACCCTAACCACCTGGTGTGTCTTCCTCTCTTGAATTCTCTGGTGGTACCTTATTCTCTCTTTTTTATTATTTCCTTTTCTTTTTGGGTTAAAGGAATGGTTTTCACTGAGGATGAAGAGATGTGATACTGCTATGTATATGAATTGGTTGTTTGTGTAGTCCAACCTCGGGCTAAATTAATGCTTGTGAGGAATAAGAGCAACTTTGCAAGTAAAGTGTTTGTTTAAATACCACAACGGGGATTGGTTGGGGGGGGGGGGGGGNTTTGTCACTCAATGATAATCCGCTTTAATTTACCTGGGTGAACTGGTAATGGGAGGATATCCTAATGTCAGTGGGGTGGATACTTAACATCGGCCACTATATGGATGAAGTCTGAGTAACCCATTAGTACACAGAGTTGTACAATATCTGACAATTTTTTGGGTTATTTCAGGTGCAAACGGCCACTTCAAGGAAAAGAAAACCCCAAGCACGTCCACTGGTAGGAAAGCGGGCACATCCAAATCTAAAGATGTGGGCACATCTAGGTCGTGTGCTTTCGCATCCTCTGGTCCATATGACCAAAACAAGTTTGTATCTTGGGAAGCCCAAGACCTATTCCATAGCTAGGCAGCCAAAATCCTATACCTGGAAGGGGAATAAACATCCGAGCTCTCCTCAATGATTATCCCGAAGTTCATGATGAATTAGTTAGGCGGAGATTGGGAGTGTTCTTCGAAGAATTGGATGAGGCCAATTTAGCTGTTGTGAAGGAATTTTATGTGAATTGCGCAGAACATGAGGACTACGTATGTACAATCAAAAAGAAAAAGGTTGATTTCTGTAAGGAAGCTGTCCAACGGGCTTACAACTTACCAGAATATGTGGATAAATTTGTGAAACCAATCACTTTGTGGATGCCACCACCCAAATCGCAGGGTTGCGACAGGCACCCGGTGCCTTACTCAACTGAGTACCAACGTAATGTATCTTTCTCATCATACTATCATTGGTGGGAAATAAGGGACATCATGAGATAATCAGAATAAAACATACGAGAATACTCGACTCATGCGTAGGTATATGAGTAGATAACATCATCAAGCCTCTAGTGGCATCCCATCATATCATCCCGACCTCTGTGGGCGAAATCATCAATGTAAACTAGCTGATCATGTGGTGGTGAGTATATAATGCTGTAACCTTTCCTTATACCCCATATACGTATAATATACGCATATATAACACCATCTGGTCATGGGTCAATGTACATGTATAAATGAATGCAATGCATATTGAAGCAAGTCAATAGATCTCTCGAAATATCATAAGATCAATATGTCTTTAGATAAACTTTAAGAACTTACGTATTTTATGAGACCCAAGAATAGACAATATAATAATAGGACACATAGGGACTTAATAACATAGACAACCCTAGTACTTCTAAGAATAAAATCATTTAAGAAAGTTGCAGGCTTGCTAGTTTCATTGTATCATATGGATCATGCCAAAAGCAAAAAAGAGATAGCCTTAATGTACCTCAAGTCGTCAATGCAATTCAACAACAAGCTTATGAAAACTAGCACACCAACCCTATAACAAAGAAATACATGTACAACTTAGATGGCGCTAGTATATCATGTATCTCAAACGATAATTCGATTTTAAAATAAAACGGGCAACATTTGCCATGATTTTACTGCTCCGTCAAGCCTACTATAGGCGAGATAAAAGAAAAATACAACCATCAACTCAAAGACAACCTAACTACATTTGGTACCTTTAATACAACAAAAAAACCCACATATACCATAACTCACCCAATCAACAAGTTATCAATTAGCCTGAAATTGCAACGACGAGCGACCAGCCGACTATCCGACCACATGTGGCGTTTCTCCACGCCCTTTATCCTTCCAAACTCCATAAAGAAACACAATAGACTAACATGAGTGGACTACAAAACAGTCCACTAAAAGTGAAAGAAATCGAACTCACGACCTCTAATCATCGTCCCGTGAGTTTTAACTATTAGAAAACGAATTTATCAACCTTCCTTGATATTTAGAAGCTTAAATACAGAAGTTAGGCATTTTCTTAACTATGAAGTAAATTCCAAAACTCAAACTACAAAGAAAAAGAGACGCGGTATAATGATACTTACGTCGTAGGGATCGTTCTAATGTTATCACTTCTTGATTTTGTACCCGAGATGCTAATCTTCTTTGAAACCCTAGTACAAAGCTTAAGTATATGTTTGGGGGGGGGGGTCTTTGTTCGTGTTCTATGAAAAAGTAAGAGAAAAACTAAATAGGACCTATATTTATCTACTTTTGAAAAGTCAAAGAGATGCTAGCTTGGCACCCTAGCATTGGCCCATCTTCAGACGCTTATATCTTTTTATCTGGACGCCGTATGAATGAAAGGTTAAGATCGTTGGAAACTAAATTCCAATACCTTCAATTTTATATATAATATGTACCAAAAAGACTTCATATAACACACAAAATGTATTTCTCAAAAAGCTTCAATGACACGAACACTTGTCAGCTATGCAGTCTGCGCAGTCTCGCGAAAACGCAAATATCTCTTTACTCCAATGTCGTATTGATGAGAGGTTTAATGTGTTAGAAATTAGACTCGTAGATATTAAATTTGATATATGTATCATCCGGTAATTACAAGTATAATGGGAGGAAATCTCCACAACATTTGACCTAAGTTTTAGTAGATTTATGAATGTAACTTGTAATGACCTTTGCCAACTTTTGTTCCAAAATTTGCTTGACTTCAAAATGTAACACACATTTATCATAAGCCTAAAATAACTCATAACATAACCTGCTTATCACATTAAGAATCATAGTATCACCCCAAAGGACATGTTATAACATTCCAAACTTATCGACTTTCGACGATACTTATTTTTTTCAATTCATTAGCTTCTAAGCCTTCCAACCTTATTTATACTTGGTATTCATGATATTAAATATTTTTAACCTCCACGGTAAAATGATTAACTTGCATTATGTACTTTCAAATACAATCTCATTTCTGAGCTTACATCAATTGACTTATGACGTACTCTCACGTACAAAAACATGGGGTGTAACATCATTCCACCCTTTGGAACATTTGTCCTTGAATGTTAAGTGATGCGCTTATCAGTCTCATAACCTATAGCTTTTAGAAATAATTTAATATTGTCCTTTCCATCTAGGAATCTGTAATGTGAATAAATCCAAAGGCCAAGGCATTTCCCCTTTAGGCCTCTTTCTCACACCACACTTGTGATCAGAATTCTTCCAATCTCATAAATGTTGCTACATTTGTCATGCAGCCTGTAAAACTGTGACCTTGTATGTGCGCCTATGCGAATATTCTCTCCTTTCCCTCTATCATTTAGCTAATATTTAGGCCTCAATTTGCGAACATATACAAATCTATGAGAAGTTGTCCCTATGGGAATCTATAGGTTTACTGAAGTCCTTCACTTGGTACTTTGTCGAACTTACGACTATTTCTATATCCTGTTTCATAGCCTCAAATATCTATCCTTATGACTTTACTGCATCTAGGTATGTAATACTATACCATAACACTTACTTCGAGTTTTTATTACCGAGGTCTGCTACCCAACTCCAGGTTTCTCTCTCTCTGCTTAACCTATATGAATACATATTCCTTTAATGCTTCCTCATTGCTGTTCATCTTAAGAATGACGACCTAATCTCATCTCATACTTTGTACCTTTAATCCATCCATTTTTGATTTACCTTAAGATTGATATATAATCTACAACTGATAACTTGAAACCTATTACATAATAAATTGTCACTATGGCTCACATTGCATAGGGGAACATTTGAAGTGATTTTGCTGATCCACCTAGGGACGATACTATACTTCAATAACTCTATTTCATAGCATCCCTACATGATTCATCTTATGGGGGGGGGGGGTATTCTAATCCCGTGCACTTCATGAAACCTCTTCTCTCTGAATCATTACTCTATCAAAGGCCTAAATGTTATCCTTTTATCTATCACAATTACACCCTTATTCTTCTAACAGGGTAGCTATCCATCTCTTCTAAATGCTCCTAGTCTTAGACTCCTCTGAGTTCATTCAGGTTATACCGAGCATTCTATAACTTACGGAAACCACGAGCTCTCTTGTTTTGATGGGCTTAATTCTGAAGCCTTACCTATTCTCGTTACCTTCTTACTCACCTTTTCTTATCCTTACTCTTGCCTTCCTAAAACCTTGTCTCTCTACCATATTTTAGATTGCGACCTACACATATCTATTTATACTACTCATAGCCTTCCATTAACTCGCTAGCACCATAGATTTCCTTTCGTCCATTCTCAGTTGTCTTTAAACATAAGCAATTACTTCTCCTGGTAATTCTTCCACTTGCTGCATGAATACTTGGCTTATCTTAGTGCCCACGAATACTGGAATTTCCTATAACTCATATGGTTTCAGATATCACTTTTGATTTTTACTTCCCGTTCATTAGCCCTGATAGGTACCACTTTCTTACGATGTGCATACAATGTCGTAATGAGAGTGTTGTTACAAGATCATTTCTTTTTCAGGTTACTATGCTTAGGTTGAAGTCTTTTTCCTTATTTCCTCAGCTAGTCTTTCGTGGTAATACTTAGGGAAGACCCTCTAACTCTTGTAAAGCTGTGAGCTTATTTGTCACGACCCATTTTTCCCCCTCCGAAAGGATTCGTGACGGCACCTAGCCGCTACGACTAGGTAAGCATATCCACATTGAAATAACAGAAAATAAAAAATATAAAGGAACGACTAATCATCAAAATAGGCTATATAAAGGTGAAATTCCGATCGGCATATACAGGTAAAACCAATTTTCCAATTTACACACATTTCGCAAAACCCGAAACCATGAGTCACAAGCTCTACGAAATCTATCTACAGTCTGTTATACCAGGAGTCTAAGAAGTACAGGAGGAAAACAAAGTAAAAGATAGAGGGGGACTCCGAGGATCTGCAGACGCGTGCAGATATACCTTGAAGTCTTCGGTTGCTTCTGCTGCTGGCTAATACTGAGGCGGGCAAGAGGTACCTGGATCTGCACACGAAAATATATGCAGGAAGGGCGTGAGTACACCACAATAGTACCCAGTAAGTGCCAAGCCTAACCTCGGTCGAGTAGTGACGAGGTTAGGTCAGGGCCCTACCGATATAAATATAATGAAATAAGGAAAAAAGAGATATATATTACAGTAAAATAAATACAGAAATCTAAAGGAATAAAAATCAAAGAAAGCCCTCAACTCAGAACATAGTAATAACAACAGGGGGATCTCCCGGGATACCATCTCGTAGTCCCAAAGTAAACATGCAGTACAAGAGGATCTCCCGAAATACCATTCCGTAGTCCCAAAGTAAATATGCAGTGATGAGGGATCTCCCAGAATACCGTTCCTTAGTCCCAAAGTAAATATGCAGTACATGGGAGAGGGGGGATATCTCCCAGAATAAGTTCTGTAGTCCCAAAATAAATATGCAGTGCTGGGGGAACTCTCAGAATACTGTTCTGTAGTCCCAAAGTAAATATGCATCTCAACCAATAAACACATCAGTTACAACAAGAAATCCACAGTTTAGGCTAAGTTCAAACCAAGGAAAACAAGAATTTCACTAAACATGCTGCACAGAGTTCAAATAGACAGTCAAAACACGTAGGCATGCTTTTCTAATCTAAACAAGGTAATTACATATGCTAGTGTAGTTCAAACAAGGAAAGATAGGTTATGATTAGCGAAAAATGGAGTTTTACAAAAAATAGCCCGTGTACGTACTAGTCATCTCACGTACACGTTGCTTATATATCAAACAGTACCAAAATCCTAAGGGGAAGTTTCTCCACACAAGGTTGGGCAAGCCACTTACCTCGAACCAAGCTCAAATCAATTCGAAACCACGCCCTTACCACGAGTATCCAATTCCGAGTGGCCCGAATCTAATAAAATCAATTACATAACGTAAATATAGCTACAAGTAACTAATCTAGCTAATGAAATCGAAGCTAAGGCAAGAAAATAGAAAAACGCCCCAAAAAGCCTCCCCGGGCCCATGTCACGGAATCAGGTAAAAGTTACCAATTAGGAACACCCATTCACTCACGAGATCACTCGTACAAAGATCATCCAAATCCGATGTCTAATTCCACTCAAAACTCATTAATTCGATTGGGGAACTTTTCCCCCATTTTCCCAACTTTTCAATCCAAATCTGAAATTAAATGTAAAACGACTATAGTTTAGTGAAGTACAACCAAAAACAAGTTAGGAATCGTTACCCCAAATCTCTCTTTGAGAATCCCTCAAGAAATAGCCTTAGCCTGAGCTCAAAAATCAAATTTGTGAATATGAACCTCAACCCTCGATTCTGCCCCTTTTCTGCCTAGCGATTTCCGCATCTGCGGATCTCTTGTCGCACCTGCAATGCCGCACCTGCAGAAAATCCCTCGCAGGTGCGGAAATGACTTAAGGGACTGGGTCCGCATCTGTGAGCAAATGGTCGCACCTGTGTGTGCGCACCTGCGGGCCCATGTCCGCTCCTGCGGGTTCTTGGGCGCATCTGCACATCACAGATGCAGAAATTCCTCGCACTTGCGACCCCTGTAATTCCTTCCCAAATCCGCATATGTGCCTGGTCTTTTGCACGTGCGAACGCACACCTGCGATCTCCCCTCCGCATGTGCGAAACACCAGAAAACAGAATTTGTTCAGCGACTTTCCTAAGTTCAAATTTCATCCGTTAAGCACCCGAAACTCACCCGAGGCCCCTGAGACCTCAACCAAACATACCAACCAACCCTAAAACACCATATGAACTTAGTCGAGCCTTCAAACCACATCGAACAACATAAAAACATGAATTATGCATGGATTCAAGCCTGAAGAACTTTGAAATTTCTAAATTTTACAAACGACGCCGAAACATATCAAACCTCGTCCGAATGACTTTAAATTTCAAACACAAGTCAAAAATGACACTAAAAACCTACTCCGACTTCCATAATTCCATTCCGGGCTCGATATCAAAATTTTCACTGCCGACCAAAATTGCCAAAATTTCAACTTTCGCCAATTTAAGCCTAAATCTACTACGGACCTCCAAATCACATTCCGGACGCGCTCCTAAGTCCGAAATCACCTAACGGAGCTAACGGAACCATCAAAATTCAAATTCGAGTCCGATACACACAAGTCAACATCCGATCGACTTTTCCAACCTAAGCTCCCAATAAGAGACTAAGTGTCTCAATTCATTTTTAAAAAACTCAGCACGAACCCTCCCGACACCCCAAAATAGCAGAAAATATACGAGGAAAGTAGTTAAAAAGGAATCGGGACTCTAACTCTCAAAACGACTGGTCGAGTCGTTACATTATTACATCATATACCCGCAGGAATTTTTATGTTCTTACTCACTTATAACTATCCTTAGTTACTTACTTCTGCGCCCTTATGCTCGTAGGGTTGCTTCTCAACTGAAATTTTTACTGTCTCCCTTGTGGCACTTCCTTTTATTTCCATAGCACTTATACGGTGTCTTTAACTACCCTAACTCCGATTTGAATATTTCTCAAGGATTACGATGTCATATCTGCGAGAGTTAATTCACTATGTTGGGGTTCACTACGTTTATCTTACATAATCTGCCGATTTTTGTGTATTCTCTTGTCTAGCCATAACTAGACTCTTCCTGAATCAACTACTAACTACTCATTGGTCCATACTCATATCTATATTCTATATAATCTCTATTGGGTTATGTCCTTTGTCTTGTCTTACCCCTCACATTGACGCTCGTGAACAACTAATTTTTGACCGCACTCAAATTTTATACTATTTTAGTGTAAATATTCCTTTTAGGTCTAATCTTGATGTTTTAAACTTTTATCTTACTCTTAGTAGATTTTCTTTGATTAAAAAAAATACTAACATTCTTAGAGTACAAATTTTATTTATATTTAAAAAAAATATTTCACAAATATATATATATATATATATATATATATAGTTTTTTTTAATTAGGATTTTAATAAGTAAGCTATAAAATCTTTCTTAGTATCATATAAAGTACATATAAGTATTTTTTTTTATATTGTAAGAAATGTTAGTTAATTTTCTTATCTTTATAATTTAATAATCTTTTAAAATAAAAGACAAACAAAAAAAAAATTTAAAATGAAGTAAAATCACATTAAAGTGATAAAGTTTGTTATCCAACTTTATTTAAAATCTGATTTTTACCTAGGTAGTAGTATGATGTGGATAGCAGTAGCAACAATCTTAATTAAAAATATTGAAGTCCTATAGGTATGGTATCTAGGTGTGACGATGAGTAGTCAACAAGTCTTGTTTTAACCCCTATAGGCATTCTTTCTAATGTTGCAAATCATTAGCCTTAAGTCATGCTTTTAGGTAAACAGGCAAACAAATCAACATATAACGCAAATAAATCAATTAAAGTCTTATAGGCATGTATTCTACCGTTTCATGCAAAGAATAGAATATACTTGTTCCCCATTTCACTAATTCCCCAACTGTTTGTTTACAAATTATTACATGCCCAACATGAAGAATACAAGTTCAAGTATTACAATCTGAAAGATTGCATGCCCAATAAACAGAGCGGGCCCAAATGAAAACAACCTAGTATTGCTTGGGCCTTCAACATGCTCACTTTTAACATGAATAGCATACCCAGATCCAAATACACCTCAAACAGGAGAGTGTATCAATTCAAAAGCTCAGGGGCAACACATGCACTCATATCCGTCCCAGATGGAGGACCCACTTACCCAACAATTGCATATTAACGACTCAACCGCATAAGTTAACAAACCACACATGGAAATCAATTAACAACTCTGAAGTCTATTAACAACAATACCACATAGGGACAAGATTACAGAAAGCATATTAGCAGTTGCATTTTTTAGAAGCTATGGGAACAAATTGGTCAAACAAGAGGGCTTTGTCACGATCCCAATTTTCCATCATAAGATGTCGTGATGGCACCTAGTCTCTAAGACTAGGTGAGCCTAACACATGCTGAGTTAATACCAGAGTTGAACTATTTAATCATTTATCATAAACCATTAAATGACATACATAGCCGAAATCGGCCAATAGTTATACGTTTTTCCAAAACCGGTGTTACGGAGTCATAAGCACTACTAAAACACACTAGAATTTCTAAACACAATATTGTTTTGAACTTTAATTTAACAGTTGCTTAATGAAGTAAGATGGTGACTCCGAGGCCTGCGAATGTCAAGCAAGTATACCTTGAAGTCTCTCGCCGCGCTGATGCAACTCTCAACCACACAATCAGAATACCTGGATCTCCACAAAATCTGCAGAAGCGTAGCATGAGTACACCATAACAGTACCCAGTAGGTATCAAGCCTAACCACGATAGAGTAGTGATGCGGTCAGGTCAAGACACCTACTAGACATAGAAACCTGTTCAAGATATACATAAGCTAACAATATAAAGAACATCAATGTATGACCAACATCGAAAATATTATTGATTTACAACCAACAATGAAGTAACAGAAACATAAATGGGAGCATGTAGTAAACAAGAAATAAAGAAATAACATAATCTGAACACCGGTGAGATGTAAATGCACTCAAATAAAGAAAAAATGGATGACAACTTAAATAATCAAATTGCTCCTGACGCATGGACTTACGACAAGAATTACCCCAAGGCACCACACCTCATAAACCATAAGTCATGAACCATAATTTTTAAATCTTACACATATGGCACCTCGTGCCCACAATAAAGATCACCTTGGCACGGTAAAACCCACGTGCTACCATGTGCTTTGCAACCGTGACAAATATTAATTTAGATGAGCGAAAGATATATTTAGACACCATAAGATATAATAACAATCTTGAATAAAGTAAGGTGTCAAATAAAATAATGAGTTTATTCTAGAAATCAAGTAAAGAAAAATAATGTACAATTAGTACGAAACAAAGTATAAGATGAGTTTAGTTTAGAAATCAATAAAATTGAGTAAAAGTATCATTTTTAGACAAAGTAAAACATAAGTTAAATTAAAGAGTTAAATATAGAATATGTTAAAGAAAAGTATGATAACAACTTTAAGTAAGGTAAACATCTAACATCGCGATGAGTATAATTTGAGAACCAAATTATAGTGAAAGTGTGATAACCATTTAGAATAATAAGACACCGAATTAGATAACGAGTTCTATCTTAAGAGGCACATAGAACAAAACATGTTATTAAATATTTTATTTAAACCATTATGTTACCAAGAACTCAACAAAACATGATATAGTGACTCCATGCAATTAAATTCACATTGACAATCAATTCACCAAGTTATAACGGAGGCACAAATTAGCATGGTAAAGAAACACAACAAATCACGTAGAATGCATAACCCATATAAGAAACCACAATCATTCCAATTCCAAGATAACAACAAATAACCAAACACAATCATAATCCGGATGAATGATTGAAGGAAGAACAATGACCATTCGAATCAACAAGTTGTTCCAACATGGAATGTACAATGAAAATCATAATCGAGGTACCGCCTCATATTCATATTTCACAATTTAAATCACAATCTTTCCTTATATCATCGTGTGAGACTTACATTGAGTTTTGAAAATCATTTTTCCCGAAATATCTACACACGTTTTAGCCCACCTTATCTCACTGTGTGGTTTCAAGTAGTTCCACTATTAGAAACACGTGTATCAAGACCGCCTTATCTCACCACATGTGTATCAACCCCTATCCTTATATCACTGCATGCATATCAATATCACAACACAACCACAATTCGCACCATAAGTGTCCATATGCTATAACCTGCCACTCAACACCAATATTTTCACAATAAATAGCCCATGGCTCGACCACAATGTGTACAAGAATTTTACCAGTAACAAAATGAATGAGAATGCTCAACAAGGAAAGGTATCTCAACAATTAACAACTTCGCCTCAATGTGATAACGACTATTACAACTTCAACATCAATAACTCAACAAGATGATATTCCATGAAATAACAACTTCAAATTAAAATGATTCAGCAATTAAGAGGCAGCAAGACAATAAGGAAGACAATAACTTCAACTAAAACATGCAAGAGCAAAATAACAAGTAAGAGGTAGAACAAGTACTAACTACGTCATATAGAGCATGCAAGACTAGATTAACAATGAGAGATATAACATGTTATGAAAATTAAATTAACAAAAAGGAAGGAGTCTAGATAATCTAAAGAGGTCAAATACCACATATAGCCCGTGTACCCACTCGTCACCTTGCGTACACGGCCTTCACATAACACAAATAACACAATCAACCCAAATCCTAAAGGGTAGTTTTCCCCACACAAAGTTAGGTAAGATACTTACCTCAAACAAGCCCAATCAATACACTAGAAGCGCTATCCCGCTCAAAATCATCAAATAATACCATAGGAAGCAAATCCAATCGATAAATGTTGAATCGTTACACATCTACCTAAAGTCAACAAAAAAGTCAAACCCGTACCCGCACTGCGGAACCCGATAAACTCACAAAACCTTACAACCCATTTAATTAACCATACTAATTTCACTCAATTCTGAATCCGAACGGTGTTCATAACTCAAAATTTCACTTTAGGAAATTTTAGATAAAACCTCCCAATTTCTCTAGTGAAATCATCAATTAAATGCAAAAAAACGAAGATGATATCACGGAATATAATCAAAACCGAGTAGAAAACACTTACCCCGTGGAAAAAACTTGAAGAACATCCTTGAATTCTCCCAGTCCCAAACTTTCAAGATGAAAAAAACTCCAATAACATTAATAGCCAAAAACGCCCAGCTGTTATGCCTCGTTTCTTGTTCCAAGCGACCCCGATACTCATTTTTCATGATTCCAAGGAGATATGGTTGTTTCGAATTTTGGATATAGTGCAGATTTTTAAATACGAATTCAGTGAAAATTTTGTAATTAAAATAAAAAATCTGGCAACCCAATTCTTAGTAAAATGACCATAAATTCTACATGCGTGTTGAAACTTGATGATTTCAGTTGTTATGGTTCCAAAATTATGACACGGATATAATGTATTAGTCGAAACACGAATCAAAGGTCGTTTGCTCAATATGGTAAATTTTATGCTTAAATCAACGCTGAAAACAATCACCATACAACCCAAACTTATCCAAAACTCATCGGAATTTAACCAAACTTTGTGGAAATGTCCAAAATCATCACAAAAACTTATTGGAATAATTAAAACTCGATTCAAAGTCCATTTACCCAAAAGTCAAACTTTGATCAACTCTTCCAACTTAAAGCTTCTAAAGCGAGAATCATTGTTCAAAATCAATCTCGAACCGCTCGATAACCGGAACCAACCATATTCGAAAGTCATAATACATAATATGAAGGTACTCAAAGTCTCAAAATGCCGAACGGAACGCTAAAGCTCATAACAACCGGCCGGGTTATTACATTCTCCCCCACTTAAACATATGCTCGTCCTTGAATGTGCCAAGAGTCGTTCCAAAGCACATCAAATTTCCATAAACCCTCGCCATACACATAACCATGGGTGATCCCACGTCACCCCGATCCATATAATCCCGATAACACCACCTAACAGAGGATCCTTACTACAACATTAGTCCATAAACCTTAAAACCCAAATCCCCAAGATCTGAAATTCATTATATGACCTGATTCTTGCATCTATGCACCGTATAAATCTGAACAAGCTGTATAAGTCCATCACCATATCTCAAGACACAATAACATGATATACCACATAGCTCAAATACTCATAGCAATAACTTCCGATCTCAATAGTTGCTCGATACCAACCCGACACCGTTTACAAACCTCATATCAACTAAAATCTTATTCTGAACCTTCATACATTACTAATGATGAAAAAAAAAAATACAAAAACTCGTAACCGCCCATCAGATTAACAAGTCGTGGAGCTCTCTTGCCCGATAAAAACCATAACCAAAATCTAAGCCGACCAATGACACAATTCTTGCAAACATGACTTAATCAAATCTGATGGCACTCATTTCAGGCCCAATAACCTCACTTCATCCAGTACAATCTACTCGACCGACATATCACAACTAATCCTACTTAGATCCACATTAAATGAAACTCGTACACCAACGAAAAATAACTCAAATATATCCAATGATGGAAAGAGAATGGAAATGAAGAACCCATCCCTCCAATTCAATAGATACCACCACGAAACACAATGCTATCAATTCACCACACAAGGAGAATAGTAACACACGAAATAAGAAAAAAGGATCATATCCTAGCATAACGCCATTAAGATGCATGACCCAATCTGACACTGGTCCACTTGAAATATGTTGAGCCATGATACGCACAATCAACAACCATAAGCGTATAAAAATCAAACACCCGTAGCACGTGACCATAACTATGGAGATATGGGTATTACCTATATAACAAAAATAGGAAGATCATAGCCAAGACACAATCAACCGTTCAACACCCAAGAGCAATCTCGCTCGAATTTTGCTACAAAGCCGAAACATAACCGCATCAGTGTGTAGATAACTATTGCACCCTTGTCACGACTCAAAATCCAACAAGTCGTGATGTCACCTAACCCAACCCGCTAAGTAAGCCAATTAAAAACTATCTAATTTTATGAGAATTATTAAGAAAAGAACGATAATACAACTACTTTTTGATATTAGGCATATTTTCATATGTTTCGATATAATTTACTTTGTGTTTTTACCGTTTTTAAATTGTATTTAATATTATTTATGTCCAACCTAGCTTGATTATTGAGTTTATATTTATCGAGTGTTCATGTCATTGTTAGGAGCAATTAAAAATGATTTTTGGAACAAAATTGAAGAAAAAGGACGAAGATTCTTAAGAGTTTAGTTAATTAGGTGGAAAACAATAACGCCACCTATGATCCTACTGTTGGCAATGAAGTGTGGAAGGCATCAAGCATGGATAATATAGACAAAGAATCGTGAAGGATTAACGTGGATGACAAAGAACAACAAATTGAAATGAGATTAATGTAAAAGTTTGGCAGAAATTGTAGTGGATCCAGCGCGAGGCGCTTGTCTGGAGCATGCGTAGCGGGATTCTCCTATTTCATTCGGGATAAGATTATTTCGGCCCTACATGGTCCCAACTAGTATAAAAGGCCTTCTAAACCTAATTTAGAGGGGATCTAACAGACTTTGAAGGAGAATTCACGTGAGGAACACAAACCACGCTTGGAGGAGGCTTCTAACTAGTTTTTCTTCTCTTCTCTTACTTTAATATCATAGTTTATTAGTTCTAGAGTTTTGGATGCTACATGAACGTTGTAGTTTGAAGCTTGAATTGATCTTGTTATTTTATCACATCGGTTTATTTATTCAATCTTGCGCTTAATTATTTGATTGCTTGATCACCAATTAAATACTATACACGAATCTAGTATTGAACTCGGGGAGATGGAATTCTAGATTGCATATAAGATTGAGTAGAGCAAGATTTTGAACCCGAATATTGGCAACGGATTTGCGGTTAGGATAGGGATAAACCTAATCGCCTTGCTTGGTTACGATGCGGGAATTACTAATGAATTCTTGTTAATCCTAATTTCATAGGAATATAGGTGTTAGGTTAGGTTGAATAGGCGAGTAATACTTTGGGAGAAGACTACGAGTAATATTAATTCTGTCAACCAATAAACCAGATAAAATAATTAGACAATTTAAGTGGAAGACTCAACGGGATTGTTATCTAACCCATAGCCTTGAAATATTTTCTCCCATTGGTTTCGCATCTAAGCTTGCCGACATATTTTCTTTATTTTTTTAGTTTTCGACTCTAGATTAGTTATAGTTAATAATCTTTAAAAATTGCTTGCATAGATTAATTGTCTTATTTTAATTTAGTAAATAGTTAATCACAAGTCCCCATGGGTACGATATCTAGATTTACAATTCTGTATTATTTGTACGACTACGTATACTAGCGTGTGCGTTTGGGGGTAACAAGTTTTTGGCGCCGTTGCCGGGGACTTAGAAATTAGCTATTTTCTAGATTAGACTTTTATCTTTATCTTTACAAGTTTTTTTTTGGTAAATATTTTTATTTTTATAATTATTTGAGATATTCTCGTAGTATGTTTCTAGTTCTCCCAGCATGACATCTGGGGATGAAATATACGGAGCTAAGATTATTGATGAAGATGCTTGGTTGACAGAAGACTTTTATGGCCCGTAATTTTGGTCTTGTCAAGACGCTTGGAAGTCTAAATTTGAATATGGGAGTAAGAGTTGGTATTGTGACGAATATTATTGATTAAGGGAATACATGAAACGACGTTATTTACTAACAACGTTGGTGAATTATTGGTCTAAAGATAGAGTTGATATTGCACAAGAGATCGACTAATTTGGCAGTTTTATTCGTGAATTGGAGGCTAAATTAAGTGCAAAGGTTGATGCGCGTAAAACCCAAAAATTTAGTGATGAGTTGTGTGAAGTTGAAAAAGATCTTCTAGGCCAAATTGAGGAGATACAATGAGAATACCGATCATTAGACCATGTTCTTGTTGATGATGCTGAGGTTGAGGAAGTATATATTATTGAGGATGTAAAAAATAATGGAGTTTTGGAGTTAAGGCACGTTGGTCCTCATTCGAAATATTTTTCTACATTATGTTTGGATGGAGACATAGAGATCGAGCCTTTGGAGAGATGTATAGATGAAGAACAAGACCCTTACATTTTAAAATTTGCCACACCAAAAAGACAAATTGACATCCCTCACTTAAATGCCATGAAGTGCAAGATGCGATATATATTGTTTGGTTCCTTTATTTTTACACCACCATCCCAGGAACATTATAGAAAAATTGATGCGAAATTGGGAACGCAATTCATATCCTCAAAGTGGAAAGAAAAGTGATGAATTGGTGCAAGTCGTGCCACGACTATAAATAATGCGCTTATTAGGAGGCAACCCAACTCTACTATTTTTTTTATGTTATTCTTTGTAGTGTTGTTGTTGTATTTTGTAGGAATAGGAGCATGAAGTCAAAAGCTAATAATCGTGCGAAAAATCGAGCAGGTGGTTGAAACTAAGTATGGAGTGCCCGCACAAAGGACCATACCTGGGGGAAGTCTGAGTATCACTTGAGCTGTGAATACTTCGGCCTTTGGCTTACCAGTGAGTCTCCTTTACCCTCTTGTTATTTATTGTATGCAGTAAGGACATTGTGCTATTTTAAGTGTAGGGTGAGGAGATTGTCAGGTAATTTTCTGTGCTATTTTAGCTTTGTTATAGTATTCTTTCTTAGTATAGCAATATTTGTAAAAAATAATTGAAAAAACCGAAAAGGAAAAAAAATCCAAAATTTTGGACTTTTCCTGACGATAGATTTTGTGTGCAGCTTTCTTGAGAGATTAAAGTCCAATAAGAAAAGATTTTCTTTTTGTTCTAGTTAGTCTTAGTAGGTAATATTCCCCCTTGGTTTTTCTTTGTGCATCGATCCTTTCCAGGGGATGTAACTTGAACTGGAAAAACTTTTTATTTTTATTTTTAGGATTAGATTTTTAGTAGTAAAAGAGGGAGAAGAAAAACTTTTGTCACTTGTTTGATACTAGCATATTTAGGCTTGATCTTGAGTAGTAATTTTCTGTGAGTGCTTGATTTAATTTAGAAATAGCAGACTTTCTAATACCTAGACTCATGGTTGTGAATTTGTATATAGCTTTTTCTTATTTTGTCATTTGCTATGATCTTATCTGTCTTATAGTAGTATTGATCAATCTTGATTGATTCTTGTGCCATGTGTGGTGAGGATTTCTTACATATATTCCATGTTTTACATCTTAGTCTCGAATTTTCCCTGCATGTTATTGAAGCGAAATAAAAGTGTTGCTTTGTTTAGAAGATTATAATAGGCTTTCTTTGATATGTCTTGTGAATTTGAGCCTTTTCAGATATTGTACCACTAGTTAATCCTTTGAGCCTGTAACCTTTTATTTGGAAGCCGTATTTTTTCCTTGCTTTTGTTGAATCCCTAGTTTTTGCACGCTGCTTCCTTGACCATTGTTGATTAGATTGTGATATAAATTGATAAATTTGAAAAAAAGGATGATTAAGTGAAAAATGGTGACCAATTATAGCTGAAAAGTGATGAAAAGGCCCTCTTGAAAAGAATCTAAAAAAAGAGAATAAAAATTTCTTTGAATAAAAATGAAATGTTCTTGATAATAGGGAAATACATGTGAAACAATTGATGAAGAGAGCACTGAAATAAAGTGAAGAGTAAAAAATAATGGGCGATGAAGTCTAAAAGTGCAAAGTGCTTAGGAAAATGTAAGTCACTATTATATAATTCTCCTACCCGCACCCTAACCAACATTACAACCCGTTATAGTCCTATTTGATTCAATTTGAGCATACTTAATTAGTAGAGATGTGCATAATGGGAAAGCCTATGGTTCTTTGTGCATACATGTGAATTCATTTGTGAGTGCGAGAGTTGTTCTTTAATGCTAAGTCCTTAAATTATATTCTTTTTTTTATTTGAGTTTATGGACTATTTATTCTAGTGAGAACATTAGTTTTATGATAGATAGGTGATGTTATTAGCTTTATTTGATAGAGTAGGTGAGAAAGCTTAAATTTGGTGAATTAAAGTCCCTCTCTGAGATTAGGAGATTAGAAGTTTGTTTGTGAGTTGTATATCTTTTACGATGATCAGGAAGTGTATAGATGATTTGAGTTGCTATAAGGCCTAATTGATAATATCAACTGAAGTGGTGGTGTTTCCAGGTTTAATTTATTGAGAGTAATTTTAATGCTAACTCGAAGATGAGCAAAAAGTTAAATGTGGGGTGATGATATTATGCATATTTTCATACGTTTAGAAATTATTTACTCTGTGTTTTTACTGTTTTTTAATTGTATTTTATATTTTGTATGTCCAACTTAGCTTGATTATTGAGTTTATATTAATCGGGTGTTCATGTCATTGTTAGGAGCAATTAAAAATGATTTTTGATACAAGATTGAAGAAAAATGGAAAAGGAAGAAGATACCTAAGAGTTTAGTCAATTAGGTGGAAAAAATAACGTCACTTATGATCATAGTGTTGGCAATGGAAGTGTGGAAGGAATCAATAATATGGACAAAGAATAGTGAAGGAATTAACGTGGATGACAAAGAGCTGCAAATTGAAATGAGATGAATGTAAAAGTTTGGCAGAAAACATATTGGATCCAGCGCGAGGCGCTGGTATGGACCATCCCTAGCAGGATTCTCTTATTTCGTTTGGGAAAAGGTTATTTTGGTCCTATATGGTCCCAATTCGTATAAAAGGCCTTCTAAATCTAATTTTGAGGGGATATAATAAAACCTGAAGGAGAATTCACGTGGAGGAACACAAACCACGCTTGGAGGAGGCTTCTAATTAGTTTTTCTTCTCTTCTCTTCCTTTAATCTCATAGTTTATTACTTCTATAATTTTGGGTGCTATATGAACGTTGTAATTTGAAGCTTGAATTGCTCTTGTTATTTTATCACATTGGTTTATATATTCGATCTTGCGGTTAATTATTTGATTGCTTGATCACCACTTGAATACTATATACGAATCTAGGATTGAACTCTGGAGAGGGAATTCTAGATTGCATATTAGATTGAGTAGAGCAAGACTTAAACCTGAATATCGGCAATAGATGTGCAGTTAGGATAGGAATATACATAATCGCCTTTCTTGGTTACGATACGCGAATTATTAATGAATTATTGTTAATCCTAATTTCATAGGAATATAGGCGTTAGGTTAGATTGAATAGGGGAGTAGTACTTTGGGAGAAGGCTACGAGTAATATTAACCCTGTCAACCAATAAACCAGATAAACTAATTAGACAATTTAAGTGGAAGACTCAACGGGATTGTTATCTAACCCATAGCTTTGAAATATTTTCTTACATTGATTTCGCATCTAAGCGTGCCGACGTATTTTCTTTAATTTTTTAGTTTTCGACTCTAGATTAGTTGTAGTTAATAATCTTTAGAAAATTGTTTGAGTAGATTAATTGCTTAGTTTAGTTTAGTAAATAGTTAATCACAAGGCCCCGTGGGTATGATATTTGGACTTACAATCCTATATTACTTGTACGACCACGTATACTTACGTGTGTGTTTGGGAGCAACACTTTTATACAAAGAATTTCTCAAGGACTGGTAGTACAAATCATGAGAGTCTAAGATTTAGATTTCTTTACAAAATTTATTTGAAATAATTACAAAATCTGTTGGAAATGTCAATAAATAGAGTTCGAATCAAATGCCACCAAGGACTAGTGATGGCCATAACTGGAATGCATGTACATCTTCTGATCCAGCTCCCGCCTTACGCAGCAACATCGGCACGCAAGGTACAAAAGTGTAGTATGAGTACAACCGACCCCATGTACACAATAAGAATCCTAACTAACATCGACGAGATAAAAGACACAAGAACTATAGATGATACTCACCAACACCTGTGCAGTTCAAAATTTCCAACAAGTATAGAACACGTATATTATCAAATAAGGGATAATCTCAGGTAAAACCATTTTTGATGCTCAAAATCCTTGGTCTTAAAGTGTTCTGCTCAATAAACAATCCAGCATATAAGGGAGATATACAAGTAAATCAGGTAATCCGTTAAGGGATTGGCAAGTAAACATGAAAGATTTCTGACATCGGATCGCTCCTCAAATTCTTATTTTACATTTTGCATGTTTCTTACAAAATATTCTCATTTTCTCCCATTCAATTCAACAATTTAATCATATAAATAAGCATGAAATCATGAAATGTAACCAGTTCTCCCAGAGCTCACATCAATATCAGCCGCATGAACAACTCACGTGCTATAGTACCAATATCTGGATTCGCATAGACAACTCAGGTGCTGTGGGGACAACTCACGTGCTGCACGGGCAACTCACGTGCCATAGTATCAAAATATGGATCCGCACGGACAACTCACGTGCTGCACAAGCAACTCACGTGCCATAGTATCAATATCTGGATCCGCACAGACAACTCACGTGCTGCACAGACAACTCACGTGCTATAGTATCAATATCTGGATCCACATAGACAACTCACGTGCTATAGTATCAATATATGGATCCGCACGGACAACTCACGTGATGCACGAACAGCTCACATGCTATAGTATTAATGTCTAGATCCTCACCGATAACTCAAGTGCTGCACAGACAACTCACATGCTATAGTATCAATCCGCCCGACATGGTCACAAGCAAAACAATCCAAATAATTTCGCATAGAAGCAAAAATTCAAGAACATATGTACATGATGGATAAAATATCAGATTTCATGCTCCTGGACTGATATAATTATATGCTAAAGTGTAGGCATGCGCAATGTGTGATATCGTAGCTCAAATCGATAATTTATCACCGGACTAGCAATTACCTAGCTTTATTCAGGGGTTTAGCCTCTTCGTAACCTCAAACATGGCTTAAATAGTTCACAACAATGACACAAATATGAAATATGTTGTAGCTTTAAGATTTAGAGTCAACTCTAGGCGTATTATAGCCTAAGCACTACCTCGAGCATGGATAAATATCCCAGTGCTCGCACATGGGCTCAAACCCCACACATATGCACACCCATAGCGCGTGACTATCACAAATAATTCAGGCAACTAGTGTCTCAACTAAGTTTAGATAGTATTCTTACCTCAAACAAGCCGAATTCAATACCGAGCAAGCCAACCAATACTTTGGAAATTCCATTTCACATGCATCAACCTCCGAACGAATCCAAACTAGCCAAAAGCAACTCAAATACTTCAAATAATGCCTAAGGAAACAACTTCAAATGATAAAGGTTGAATCTTTAATCAAAATATCAAAGTCAACCATAAAGTCAAACCCAGGCTCGCACCTCAGAACCCGACAAAACGTATAAAATCCGGCAACCCATTCAATTACAAGTCTAACCATACTAGTTTCATTCAAATCCAACTCCGAATCGACGTTCAAAACTCGAAAATTCACTCTATGAAACTTTAGACAAAACACCCCAATTTTTGCTTTTGAAATCACCAAGCGAATGCTAAAAATGAGGATAGATTCATGAAATATAATCAAAACCGATTATAGAACACTTAGCTCAATCCATATGGTGAAAATCACTTCGAAAATCGCCTCAATCCGAGTTCCATAGCTCCAATTATGCAAAAAATGGCCGAAACCCCTGAAATTAGAGTACTTAAAATCACTGGCGAAACAATGAATCGCGATCGTAGAATTACCCTCACAATTGCAAGGACGAAAAAGCACTGCTCCTGAAAGAATTCACTATGCGATCGCATCCAGAGACTCACGAACATGAAACACACAGCTTCTACTCTACGCGAATGCGTCAGCTCTTGCGCGAACACATAAAAGAAACTCAATTTCCCAGCCGCCCATTCTTAACTCTATGGGAACGTTTCCCACACCATGCGAATTTGGAAAGTAACCAACTCTAAGGTACGCGATCGTGGTCCTCCAATGGAGACCGCGATTGAGAATCTACCAGCTCCAAGTTTACCTATACGCGATCGCATGATATACCTCTAGATCGCGTAGCCCAATCGAAGTACCATAACCCAAAACACATGAGCAATGGAAACATGAAGAAAAATGATTCGAAATACGTCTGTAACTCACCCGGGCCACTCGGGAGCCCATCCAAATATACCAACAAGTCCCATAAGATAACACAGACCTACTCGAGGCCTCAAATCGAACCTAAAAATATTGAAATGACGAATCACATCTCAATTAGAACTTGAGTGAATTTTTAATTTTCAACCTCCAAAACTCTCGCCGAAACATATAAAATCAACCCGGAATCAACTCAAATTTTGCACACAAGTCTCAAATGACATAATGAATCTATTCCCATTCCTGGAACCACAATTCAAATCCGATATCCTCAAAGTCAACTCTAGGTCAAACTTATAAACTTTTCCAAACCTTCAAATTCTAATTTTCGCCAATTTGTGCCGAAACCTTCTAGAAACGTCCAAATGCAAATCGGGACATACGCCCGAGTCCAAAATGACCATCTGGACCTAACATAACTATCAAGACTCCGTTCCGGGGTCAAATTCACAAAAATTAAACTTGGTCGAATCTTCCAACTTAAACCTTCAACAATGAAGCTCATTCTTTCAAATCGATTCCGAATAACCTGAAAAACAAAATCGACGATTCACACAAGTCATAGTACATCATACGGAGCTACTCACGTCCTCAAAGAACCAAGCGAAGTGCAAATGCTTAAAGCGACTGGTTGGGTCATTATATCCTCCCCTACTTAAACATACGTTTGTCCTCGAACGTGACAAGAGTTGTTTCAAAGCCATCAAACTGCCGTGAAAATTTACCATGTACATACCTGAGGGTGATCCCACGTCATCCTATTCTATATAGGCCCGATAATACGACATACTGAAGATCATTACTTCAACCTTAGTTTGTAAACCACCAAATCCAATTGCCAACATCCGAAATTTACGACAAGACCCGAACTTCGCATCTACACACTTTATAAGTCTGAACATGCTGCATCAAACCATAACCATCACCCAAGACACAATCACATGATATGCCACATAACTCGAATACTCAGCAATAATTCTAATCATTGTAGCTGCTTGATAACCAAACCAATATCGGTAACAACCTCATATCAAACAAAACCTCGCTCTAAAACCTTCGTACACTGAAGATGATGAAGAAACACGCAGAAACTTGTAACCACTTATCAGCTCAACGCGTCATGGAACTCTCCCTCATTCAACAAGAACTGTAGCCAATTTCTAAGTCGAGTTTCGATATTGTTCCTCCAAGTACGCCGCAATCAGATCCAATAGCACCCATTCTAGGTCCGACGACCTCATCTTATCAAATACAAGATACTCTACTGATATGCCGCACCAATACTACCTAGAGCCACAAACCGTGCGGTCCGTGCACCAATATGCAAGAATTCAAATACACTCAATCATGGAAAAATGACTCAAATAAGAGAACCATCCTGCAAGTTCAACAAGTACCACTACAACCGCAATGCCAAGAGTCCATCATACATGGTAGAGCCAAGACACACAAATCTAACATAAGGATCATATCTCAACATAACTTTGTTGCAATGAGTGACCCCATCCAAAATACTGGCCCATATGAAATACCTCAAGCCACCATTCCCAAAATCAACAACCACGCTCAATTCGACATCAAGTACCTAAGGTGCATGAGCATAACCACGAAGGAACCAATAACACAATATCACAGTTCGGAAAGAACATAACCAAATAAACAATCAATCATTCAACACCCTAATATCCATCTCGCTCAAATTCCACTATAAGGCCCAATAGAACCGCACCAATTGTGCAAATAACCAACAAATCACAATCCCCCATAGCATAAAAGAGTAACATATATATCATATCAGAACACAAATAAGCTCAATTCTAACATAATGGCACATTTCTCAACAATATCAATACTGAGTCAACCAATCTGACCCGGTGTAGAATACACATCCTTATCGTGCCTACCAATGGGCCCTAAATCAACTCTGGTCATCCAAAAATAGATAAATAACCCTCCAAAAGTCCACAATAACCTAATCATAACACATACCATCCTCTGGCTAGCTTTGTCCACATTTTTACAGCCCACAACCACGAAACAACCTGCTCCTAAGAACTCTCGGTCTCCAAATCCATAGAGCATACGAATCACAATATCTGATCCCAACTCCACCAGCTGAATGTCTAACACATCTATCATACACGATCATCCCCCGAAGAATACTTCTATAGTTCTTCCAAGCCACATAGAAAAATCTAAATATCAGCAGTCGATCAACCAGCGGGTACCGCAATACCAATGAAGCATATGTAAGTCAAAACACAATGCGCCTTCTGAAATGTAGACCCTTCTCAGGAATTACCAAATTAGTGCTGACATCCGAAATCGTTCGTTCTGCATAAACTCATGACCCCCTTTGGAACTGAATCGTATACTTGCACATGAAAATCTCCAACTCACACAACACACCGCATCTCTCATGCCATCATATGAAAAGTACGAGAATCTCATAATCAATTCTCAATCACAAGTAAACTATATACTCAATTAACCAGGAACCATCCATTTGGTCCCATCCAGGAGAAAATCATAACACGTAACATGCTCCTCACACCAGTAGGAAATATACACCTTGAACCGTGGTAGAAACCTTTGAGAATACTTTGAAACCCATTTGCTTATAACCCACCTATCAAAACCGAATCCCTCTAATTCAACCAAGCCACGCAGGCCGCTAAACCTAAGAGTATCTCCACAAAACACCTATAGAGACTCACCACATCATAAGTACCCAAAGAACCGATCATATCCATTACTGTGCTGATTTAATCTACTACTAAGATGTCCTATTTCCTCTGAGTTTATTCTGAATTAAATTCAAATTGATACTTCTCCTTGCTAGAACACCACGATCCTTACCCAACTCACCACAAGAGATCCTTGCATGAAACCACACGTCCTAAAGCCCATAAGCCTTTGTATTCCCTCTTAAGCACTCCAAAAGTACCACAATCGAGATACCCACTCTAAAGAGATCTCCTGTGGATCTAAAACCGTTTCCTTTACCTTCTTGATACTGAAATGTAGAATTTATAAGGATATAGAAATACCGTGAGTCTCGACACCATCCAATATAAATCTCAGATTTTACCTATATACAAATCCGCAAAATTCTCAATTCCTACATATACTTCTTGAATCCATTAGAACATTCTCGAGAGCCATCCACTCTGCTCAATCTCTATTGCACCAATCAAACGGGTCGAACGACCTATGCCCCATTAGCACGACAACACCCAAAGAAGTAACTATGCCTTAACGCAACTGAGAAAAGTCCTACTCCATGCGCATTTCATCTTCCACAATAACAACTCAATCATTCCATGAATCCCATATACCCATAAAGGGTAACACATCATGCATCCCAAAATTCCCTACTCAAGTCATCCTTAAACCGGCTTTTGCAAGTCATATATGATTCACAAGTATGCCTCAAATCAAAACCAGTACCACATAACCACACAATAAAATTGTCGATAGCAAACTTCCCCACTTGGATCAAAGCCATAGGACAAACACTCGATAACTCATAATGCCCATACTCTATTATTGACATGATCCTGCATCGAAATTCAACTCAATCCTTCATAAGCTCATGTAACAAAACCCATCTAATACCTCAAACCATATTCAAACCTCACATTCATCCTTGTGACGATCAGGTCAACTGTTACAACCAATCCAAACTCATAAGGATCACACATCCGTAGATTACCCCGTAAGTGATAACCCACATGTTTAGCCTCAAACTAACATCTCTCTATACCCTTTCATTAGCTCAACTAATACGTGATCACTTAATCTTCCTGATTCTAAACTCATCAATAAGACATGAGAATCTAATTCGTCCCACAATTAAACAACATAAAATATCTCTCAACACACTCATAGCTTGAGACTATATGTCACATCACGACAGAAATAAAGCACCCAATAGTCATTTTCACATCCCTAGAAAACTCTTCTCGTCATGTTCAAACCATCTGAACACATCTCACAGTCACATCATACTCATCATATAGCCATCCAGCCAATCATCGAGCCACAATTTCCATTCATAGGGATACTAAGTCCAAAAGCACGTGCTCACACAACCGAGATCACCATGCTCAAGCTATAGTCAAAAACTAGCCTCAAGTCCTCCAAATTGGTCCAATCATCAGCACACAGAAATCACATCTCACACATCATTCGTTGAATCACAAGTCGTCGATGCACAATTGATACCGAGTGCTCACATGCGGATACGAATGCGTGGAAGGAATTCAAAGAGCTATGCTTCAAGATAAATCAATGTCGCACAATAAGGAAAGAAAGATGGGAAGTATATCCTAAATGCCCTTTAGCCTCTCAAAGATAGGTATGGACGTTATCATACCGATCCGCAAGACTCTACTAGACACTTGCTCAAGACTCGTAGAACCTATGAACCTAAAGTTCTGATACCAACTTGTCACGAACCAAAATCCAACTAGTCCTGATGGAACCTAACCCAACCCACTAGGTAAGAAAATTAACAACTATCCAATTTCATAAGAATTATTAAGAAAAGAATGATAATACAACTGCTTTTATACAAAGAATTTCCCAAGGACTGGTAGTACAAATCATGAGCATCAAAGATTTAGATTTAATTGCAAAATTGATAACAAATAATTACAACATCTGTTTGAAATGTCAATGAACATAATCCAAATCTAATTCTACCAAGGACTAGTGATAGCCATAACTGGAACGCATGTACATCTTCTGATCCAACTCTGTATGCAAACATCTGTTTACCTCGAAAATGGTGTTAACAATTATACTTGATTTGTGGTTCTAAAGATATGTGGTTTATCTCAATACTAGTAAATAATTAAGAAATAATAAGCGTAAGTAAGGAGAAATGATAGCCAAACCAATGTTGTCAAAGGGCTGGGGACTATCGAGTCAAAGGGCTGGGGGCCTCGAGTTCGATAGTCTCGAGGGTCTCGAGGTCCATCGATAGCAGTGCATTAAGAACAATAAATGAAGAACAATGAATGAGGAACAATAAAGCTGAGAAAGAATGTTGAGCATGTTAAACGATAAAAGCTAAGTAAAATGTTCTATTGTAGTGAAAGAATTGTCCCTCTAAAAATGATTGGGGTCCCCTTTATATATAAGGGGAAAAAACCTAATATGGTACATTTCTAATTATGACAAAGAATACTACTGGTATAGTTGTGTAACGGCCCAATACAAATTCGTACTATCCCTTGCAAACCTTATCAGTCCTAACCATGTGTCCTTGGGAATTTCCCATTTTTTCTTGACTGCCACCGATTTGGTACTGCCTCGAGGTAGGTTGTGGCGGGTCCTCGACGTACCTTCTCGAAGTGTATGTTCCAGGATTAATTTTACTTCGAACCCTTCAAGCTCGGGCTCGGCACACCAGAGACCTCGAAATCTGACTTCTCCAATTTTGGCCGTATACAGATAGTCCCCGCGTTTCTTAGAATGAAATGATAAGAAATGATTTGAATTCTTGACCCTTCAATTTCCTCATCATGACGTCAGCCACATGAGGTCAGCGATTGGTGTGACTGAAAGGCTGTGTAGAGTTCATGTCTGTGCATTTCTCGAAAAACCCACCAATGGATAACAACTATGAGCCCCCTTTTTAACTTCTACAACACGCTTAAAAGACCCCTATAAATACCCCAATCCTTCACTTCTCAATCTTTTAATTTCCACAACGCCTTCAAACCTTCACTAATTTTTCTCTGCATCCGTTCTTCCTTTGCGTTCATCTCTTAAACTTTTTCTTCTTCATATTCTAAAATTTGATAAAACATGGCAAAAACTTCTAAGACAGTTCCCCAAAAGGAGCAAGATCCTTCATCATCACGTTCGTCTAAAAGAAAAACGACAGTATCTCCTCTTGTCGAGGAGTGTATCCCCGGGCCTTGTGAAACATCTTCTGATTTCAAGGTCGAAAAACCTTCCTCGGTTGTAGGACGATGTGAACCCATGTCTCGATATATTAGTCTGATAATCGAAACTGGAAAGGTGAAGGTCGATTGCCATTGGGGGGATGTGGTACAAATGGAGATCCCTTTACCTGAAGAGGACATAACAACTCACAAAGCTGGTTTTCTTAGCGTATACACATACCCATTCACCTTAGGTACCATAGATCCCTCCTCGCCATCGATAGATCTAATGATCCTAGGTTTTTGTAGACAATATTGGGTGACTCTTTGCCAAATCTATCCATCCTTCTGGCAAATCATTTACCTGATTAGGTATTTTTCAAACATGGTCGAGGGGATGCTTTTCACCCTCAACCATCTGATTAGACTGTACCACCCTCATTTTTATCGAGGTGGCCTGATTAAACTACAATGTCGATCTTCGAAGTCTTTCTTTGCTAGCATCGATGAAGATAAGGACCGAGGATGGGTGAGCCGCTTCGTTCGAGTCAGAACCTCTGACCTGATTCCTGCTGAGAAGATTCCATTCCACGAGGAATGGAATATGAACCGTAAGTGTCGACTCATCGAACATGCTTTGTTAGTCAAATGTTTTTTCTTCCTTTTGAACTAACTTCCTTCCGATGGTGCAGCTGTCGAGTGGTATCCCGATGCGGTCAAGGACCTCCCGGGCTGGGTTTGAGAACTAGATTCCACCTCCACATATGTTGAGCGCGTCTGGCGTGACTTGGCTAGAGGTCGATGGGAGGTCGAAAACCATGGTCAGCTTTTATTACTGTCATTTTTTGAACTTATTAGTGAAAATATCTCTTGGTAGCACACTTAAACTTTCGTGCTTATGTAGGCCTCTGGGAAGCCGTTTCAATGAGTTTGCCCCCGCCTAGAGAAGTAGATATCCCAAAACTCGCCAAAGATAAAAAGAGAAAGAGGGAGATGCCGGCGGAATCCTCGAAACCAAAAAAGGCTAAAGCTCAAAAGCCTAAGGCCGACACAGCGGCTTTGACTCCCGAAGTTGCTGCAAGTATTCGTGCTGAGAACGAAGAGGGAGATGAGACTGAAGGCAATGCCCTCTCGTTAGTAACTCGGAGGCGAAGTGGTACCGATGCTTCAAAGGTTAACGCGCCGAAGGCTTTCGAGGTGGCTCAGTCTCAAGTTGAGGATATTCCTGAAGGGAGTTCGAGCAAAGTCCTCGAGCCAACCGATAACCAAAGCATGCCTTGTGCTGAAAAGTACTCGGTTGAAGATCCTGAAGAAACCAACCCCAAAGCTCTTCGAAGGAAGGAGAAGCACCGATTGACTCACTCGGGGGTGATCGATGTGGGTGATTCTCCACAAGGCCCATCCTTTTTCGAAGGGCAAATACGAGATGCCCAGGACATGAAGACACCCGAAGCGGGGGCATCCGACAGGGAGAATGATATCTTCGATGAATATCTTGCTGGGATTGAGGAGGGCTCCGACCTCGGTGCTTTATTTATCTTCGAAGAGGCTGATAAGCTTCAAAAGCATGTATACTTAATTTTTTAACAACTATGTTTGGGATTTGATTCGAGCCTTTCTAACTTCCTTTCTTCGTGAACAGGCTATGATGCTCTACGACCAGGCTTTATGTAAGTCTCGGGCTGAGCTTGGCCGATACGAAGATGAGCTTAGGAAGCTCATGCTGGAACATGATGACCTCAAGGCCCTCTATGTCAGAAAAGAGGAGGAACTTAAGGAACTTCGAGCCCGTTCGGAGGAGGCGTCTCGAGAACAGGCCGATCTCATCGAGATGGTAACATAGCCTTTGCGGGCTTATTTACACTTACTTATTTTAGTGTTCTAATGTCTCAATTCAATCCTTGCAGCTCGAGCAGAAGGATGACCTGGTTGGACAACTTCGGAAGGATCTTAGGGTCAAAGACACTGAGATTCTCAGACTGAGGCAGCGGATGGATGAGGTATCCTCCGAGAAGGACACCCTTCGGGAAAACCTGACCTTCACTGATCACCAACTTCTGTGTGCAAAAGAGGAGGGCCGTAAATATAAGTAGCTTCACGCTGAATCGTCCGCTGAGCTATCCAAAGTGAAGTCCAAAGCTGATGCACTCATGTCTTCGTATTGGACTGACGCTGCTGCTGCAAATGCTCGGGCTAAGAAGGTATCTGCTGAAGCCGAGCTTAGGCTAAATCGTGCCCTTGACCATGCTCGACTAGAATCTCGAAGGCAGGCTATCGAGGAGGTGCATGCCAAAGGTTTTGATCTTTCTGCCGAGATCGAGAAAGTGAAGGCCTTGGAAGAAAAATCGGCTGCGTTGCTCACTTCTGATGAGGATTCTGCTAGTGGCTCGGAGAGTGGTGAAGATGAAGAAGAAGTCTCCGAGGGGGAAGAAGCCACCGAACTATGCTAGTTGTACTGCTTTCTTTTTCCTTCTTTTTTTTTGTAAGGGCTCCGTGTGGGAGCTTTGTAAATATTCTTTTGTGAACATTATTTGAATATGAAAAACCTTACGTTTCATCTTGTTTTGTTAATTTTTGACTTGTCTTTGCCTTTGATATTTGATGCTGCTGACGATCGGTCCGATGTACTGGACTTAGGATATAAAACCCTTAGGTTTCGCGTTTGATCGATGATCAATAATAAATGACCATTTATGGTCCGATCTTTGAGTAATAAGTGACCATTTATGGTCTGATATTTAAGCTAAGCTTTAGCTCAGGACTTTTGAGTTCAAACTAGGTGAGGTCTCGAGCATAGTGTGCTTCGGCCTTTATGTTCTTTTAGGTATCATCCCTTAGGCTTTAAGACATCATCCCTTAGGTTCTTTCGATTTGTCCCTTAGGCTCTTTTCAATTCGGCCCTTAGGCTCTTACAAATCAGCCCTTAGGCTCTTACAAATCGGCCCTTAGGCTCTTTTTAGATTGGGTCAATTCGACCTCTAAAATGGCTACAATTTTCCCCCATTCTGGCTAAAGACTTTTAAAAATTTATTTATGCCTTGGCATGTTTTTATATCCGTCCGAATTTTCAACGGTCAATTGATAGGAACCTCAATTACAAGTCGATGTGCGAGGATAATTGAGTACCTTGTGAGGTTCTCTCGAAGGCTGTTTTTCTCGAAGCCTTTACATTGTTCGGAGCAGATATTATCGAAGCCCTTTTGCTTATACTGAGGGTAGCCTAATTTAACCAGGTTTTTCAAAGTATTTGAAGGCCTTTAGTTTTATGGCAGAAGTCAGACATCTCCGAGCCGCATTATTTTGGCCGTAGCCTTTATCTGACCGTAGTCTTTATATTTGGCCATAACCTTTAGTCCTCGAGTGAAATAACCTCGGTCTTGCTATCGAGAGTATGCCTTTTTAGGGGTCTTACAAGTTCGAATATATAGCCTTGGCCTTAATATCATGGGTATGCCTTTTAAGGTCTTATAAGTTTGAGTATGCCTCGTTGAGGTCTTATAAATTTGATGTTGCCTTATTGAGGTCTTATGAGTTCGAGTATTTGATGACTCGATAAGTTGATTGTCGATGACAGTCCCTGAGTGTTCAGGAGTATTTGACCCTTGAGCCATTTCATGTGAAAACAGTAAACTTCTTTGAGACACAAAATGTTTTGATAAATAAGAATGCTTCTTTGAATAATGCGTACATGTTTTTTCCCTCGGGGGCTCAACTATTCTACATGGACATGGTTCATTTGATCGTTTGGTCCATTAAAAAATTCTCCTATCGAGTCCCTCTTTGGGATAACTTGTTTTATTCAAAAAGGTAACCTCGGAGGGTGATGCCCCCCAATATGGAGGTTGATTGAAAAAGAAGCCTTGGACACTTGTTGAGTTTTTCTTAGGTAGAATATAGATGTTGCCTTGTTAAATACCTTGGTGGTAAAACCCATTTAGGATAAAACCCGATCTAAGTGAAAAAGAGTGCAACATATGCTTTAAAACCCAAGGTCTTCGAGCTAAAGGGTGCTTCGATTCCTTTCAATCGAACAGCTGCAATGAGTTAGTATGAAACATAAACGAAAAGGGAGAAGGTTATACCTTAGCAATAATAGCGTTTGAGCATCGATATGTTCCAATTGCTTGGTAGTTGTTCGCCTTCCATGGTGCTATGTTTGTAGGATCCTTTGCCTATTACTCTAAGGACGTGGTACGGTCCTTCCCAACTAGGGCCTAGCTTCCCTTCATTTGGGTTTTGAGTGTTGAGGTTGACTTTCCTAAGAACTAAGTCCCCGACTCCGAAGTAGCGCAGGTTCGTTCTTCTGTTGTAGTACCTTTTGATCATTTGTTTTTGAGCGGCCATTCGAACTAGTGCGGCCTCGCGCTTTTCATCTAGTAGCTCGAGGGCAGTATTCATGGCCTTGTTGTTTGAGTCCTTGGTGGCATGCTGAAATCTGACGCTCGGTTCCCCTACTTCGACTGGTTTCAATGACTCGGACCCATATACCAAAGAGAACGGGGTCTCCCCTGTGCTCGACTTTGAAGTTTATATGCCCATAGTACTTCGGGCATCACTTCTCTCCACTTCCCCTTCGCATTCTCTAACCTCTTCTTTAAGTTTTGAATGATAGTTTTGTTTGTGGACTCGGCTTGACCATTTGCACTTGGGTGGTAAGGCGTCGATAGAATCCTTTTGATTTTATGATCCTTGAGGAATTTCGTCACCTTGCCGCCGATGAACTGCTTCCCATTATCACACGTAATCTCGGAGGGGATCCCGAATCGACATATGATGTGGTCCCATATGAAGTCGATGAATTCTTTTTCTCTTATTTTCTCAAAGGCCTGCACTTCTACCCATTTTGAGAAGTAGTCAGTCATAAACAAGATAAATCTAGCTTTACCTGGTGCCATTGGTAAGAGGCCGACAATGTCCATCCCCCATTTCATGAATGGCCACGGGGATAGGATTGAGTGTAGTTGTTCACCAGATTGATGTATCGTTGGTGTGAATCTTTGGCATTTTTACATCAACGAACTCCTTGGTGTCCTTTTCCATGCTATCCCAGTAATACCCCGCTCTGATTACCTTTCGAACTAAAGAATCAACACCAGAGTGGTTTCCACAAGTGCCTTCGTGGATTTCTTGTAACACATAGTCGATGTCCCACGGTCCCATGCATACTACTAGTGGCCCGTTGAAGGTCCTCCTATACAATGTTCCATTCTCATCGAGTGAAAATCGGGCTGCTTTGGCTCGAAGGGCCCTTGATTCTTTTGGGTCTGTGGGGAGCTTCCCATGTTTCAAGTAGTCGACGTACTTGTTTCTCCAATCACATGTTTGACTTGGTGAGTTGATATCTTCATGGCCTTCTTTGATCGCCGACTTTGATAGTTGTTCGACAGTCCCGGGGATTATGTCATCTTCTTGAATCGAGGATCCCAAGTTTGCGAGTGCATCGGCTTCGCTATTTTGTTCTCGAGGTATGTGGACCAGGGTCCACTCTTCAAAGTGATGCAGTGTCACTTGAAGCTTCTCCAAGTTTCTTTGCATCCTGTCTTCTCAAACCTCGAAGCTTCCATTTACTTGGTTAACCACCAAAAGAGAGTCACATTTTGCCTTGATGACCTCTTCTCCTAGGCCCTTGGCTAGTTCGAGACCTGCAATCATGGCCTCATACTCGTCCTCATTGTTAGTCAATTTTGAAGTTTTTATGGATTGCCTAATTATGCTGCCCGTAGGAGGTTTTAGAACTATATGGAGCCCGGACCCTTTCACATTCGAGGCGCCGTCAGTGAAGAGGGTCCATACCCCCGATGATGTGCCTGTTTTTAACAAGAGTTCTTTTTCTACTTCGGGCACGAGGGTAGGCGTAAAATCGGCCACGAAGTCTGCCAAAATTTGAGACTTGATAGCTGTTCGAGTTCGATATTCGATATCATACCCTCCAAGTTCGATGGCCCATTTGGCCAATTGCACTGATAATTCGAGCTTATGCAAGATGTTTCGAAGTGGATATGTAGTTAACACATATATATGATGACATTGAAAGTATGGTTTCAACTTCCTAGATGCACTTACTAATGCAGAGATAATTTTTCTAAGTGTGGATACCTGGTTTCAGCATCTCCCAAGGTCCGACTTATGTAATAAATAGGGAATTGCGTACCTTGTTCTTCTCGAACCAACATGCCACTTACCACAACTTCGGACATGGCCAGATACAAATATAGTATTTCATCCTCCTTTTGGGTATGGAGAAAATGTGGGCTCGAGAAATACCATTTTAATCCTTCCAAGGCCTGTTGGCATTCCAGAGTCCACTCGAAGTTGTTTTTCTTCTTGAGAGGGGTGAAAAAGTGATGACTCCGATCCGATGACCTCGAGATGAACCGGCTTAAGGCTGCTATCTATCTGGTCAGCCGCTGTACTGCTTTCACATTTTTTACCATGGTGATCTCCTCGACGGCTTTGATTTTGCCGGGGTTGATCTCGATCCCCTTGTTTGACACCATGAAGCCCAAAAATTTGCCTGAGCCGACTCCAAAAGCGCATTTCTCGGGGTTGAGATTCATGTTGTATTTTCTTAGAATATCGAACATTGCCTGCAAATGAGTCAAATGGTCCTCTGCGTGCAGTGACTTAACTAATATTTCATCAATGTAAACTTCCATAAACTTGCCTATTTGATGCTCAAACATCTTATTAACTAGGCGCTGGTATGTAGCTCCTACATTTTTTAGCCCGAAGGGCATTACATTATAGCAATATGTGCCATACTTCATGATAAACGAAGTTTTTTCCTTGTCCTCCGGGTTCATTTGAATTTGATTGTACCCAGAGTAGGCGTCGAGAAAGGTAATGATCTTGTGGCCAGCCGTAGCATCGATTAGACGGTCGATGTTTGGCAGTGGGAAAGAATCTTTAGGGCATGCTTTGTTCAAATCTTTGTAATCTAGACACATTCTTAGTTTATTTCCTTTTTAGGGACTACTACTACATTAGCTAGCCATTCAGGGTATTTTACCTCCCTAATGGATCCTATTTTAAGAAGCTTAGTTACCTCATCTTTGATGAATGTATGCTTTACCTTGGATTGAGGCCTCCTTTTTTGCTTCACCAGTTTGAACCCTGGATCGATACTTAGTCGATGGGTGGTTACCTCCAGTGGTATACCTGTCATATCTAAATGGGACCACAAGCAATCAATATTATCAATAAGGAATTGAATGAGTTTTTCCCTGAGTTTGGGTCTTAATCCCTTTCCCAGGTACACCTTTTGTTCCGGTAGGTTCTTGACCAATACCACCTGTTCGAGCTCCTCGATAGTGGACTTCGTTTCATCTGACTCCTTGGGAGAGAAAAAGACTTGAGGGGAAAGGAAATCTTCTTCATCCTCGATCACCTGTTCTTCGGGCTCTCTTCCTTCGGGCTCAACCGAGGGCACGAGCTGTATTTGTTATTTGTCTACCTGTTTGTCTTTTTAATTCTCCGAAGTGGAAGACATCGATATTTGTGCCAAGTCATGCACCATGAACATGTCCTTAGCTGCATGCTGCTCTCCATACACCATTTTTACTCCATCCTTTGTTGGGAACTTCATCATTTGATGAAGGTTTGATGGCACTACCCTCATGCTATGTATCCATGGCCTTCCAAGTAGGGCGTTGTACCTCATGTCACCTTTGATGACATGAAATTTGGTGGCTTGTATTGTCCCGGCCACGTTCACTAGGAGGATGATTTCCCTCTTCAGTGTTTCAATCGCTATGTTGAACCCATTCAGGACTCGAGAGGCGGGTATGATTTGGTCGAGCAGCCCGAGCTGCTCCACGACTCTTGACCTAATTATATTGGCCGAACTACCTGGATCCACGAGCACATGTTTAACTTGAATTTTATATAAAAGGAAAGAAATTACTAGTGCATCATTATGAGGCTGAGATAAGGCCTCGATGTCTTCCTCGCTGAATGTGAGGGTATCCTCGGGAATGCAGTCCCGAGATCGCTTCTCCCTTGTGATAGATACTTTTTTTTGTTTGAATATGGGTCCCTGTGGGACGTCGATTACTCCGATGATCATATGAATGACATGCTGCGGCTCCTCTTGTTCATTCTTTCTATTTGCATCTCTTTCTCAAAAATGGTTCTTGGCCCGGTCGCTGAGGAACTCTCGAAGGTGCCCTTAGTTGAACAATCAAGCCACCTCCTCTCGAAGCTGTCTGAAACCCTCGGTCCTATGACCGTGAGTGCCATGGTATTTTTACATTAACTTGGGGTTCCTCTAGGAAGGATCTGATTGCATAGGCTTGGGCCACATGGTATCTCTAATATTTCCTATGGCTGATACGATGTCTAAGGCATCGATGTTGAAATTGTACTCTCACAATCGGAGTGCCTCCAACGGCCCGGTATGCCTGTCGAACCCGGTTTTGCTCATGAGTCCCCGGGAACTTTGGCCTCGATCCGCCCTTCGATCATTTCTAGGTATATTACACCTCAAAGCGTTTCTTCGGTCTTCGACATAGGTTTGGTATCTTTCCTTGTTCGGTCTCGGCTCCCTTTCTGCGTTCCTTGGTTCTTTTGCTAATAGCCTTCTTGGATATACTAAGCCCGAGGGGGCTCCCAATTGGTCGTCCTTGATCCTGATTTTCAATTGATACCTGTTGTGCACATCCGCCCAAGTTACAGCGGGATACTCGATCAAAATTTTGTTTCAGCTGCTTTGAAGATATCGAGCTTTGATCATTCAAGGCCTGAGTGAAGGATTTCACCGCCAAGTCATTGGAGACCGGTGGTAATTCCATTCTCTCCATCTGGAAACGTGATACGAACTCCCTTAGCATATCGTTCTCTCTTTCTTTGATTTTGAACACATTAGACTTCCTTGTAGCAACTTTTATGGCACCAGCATGTTCCTTTACAAATGAGTCTGCCAACAGGGAAAACAAAGCTATTGAATTCGGGGGTAGGTTATTATACCACATCATGCCCCCTCGGATAAGGTTTATCCAAATTTCTTCAACAGGATAGACTCGATGTCTTCATCCTTTAAATCATTTCCTTTTATACCACAAGTATATGTGGTAATATGCTCATTGGGATTTGTGGTCCCGTTGTATTTTGGGATGTCTGGCATCCTGAAATTCTTCGGAATGGGCTTCGGAGCCGCACTTGGTGGGAATGGCTTCTACAAGAACTTCTTCGAATCCACTCCCTTCAAAATCGGGAGTGCTCCCGGGATCTGGTCGACTCTCGAGTTGTAGGTTTCTACTTTATTGTCGTTATCCTCTATCTTCTTTTCTCTCGACTTGACCCTTTTAGTGACTTCCTTTAGCATCCTCACGATGATGGGGTCAGTTCCTGACCCATTATTGCTCGATCTTTCTGGCACTGGCTCAACTCGGGGAGCTATTTCCGGTCCTGCTGTGCTCGGAGTCTTTTGCTGACTCTGCAATTGGGCGATAGCAACTTGTTGTGCTTGTAACATTTCAAATATTACTTGTAGACTAACTTCTCTTTCTTCTCGAGCCTGTGTCCCTTTTGCATCAGGTTGGTTCCCTCCGCGTACACTTCCTTCAATATCAGTACCCAAATCAACGTGCAAAGAAATATGTGAACCTACGTCGACAGGGTTTGGTGCTGGTGCTACCCCAAGGTTTAGCGGTGACACGACGACCCTTGGAGCCGTTGCACTGTTTTCTCCATGGAAAGCAAGACCGTCGTTTATAGGTGCGTTTGCTGAGTTAGACATATTTTAACCTAAAATGAAAGAATCTTTGGACAAGAAAAAGTGTGAAGAATAACTTGTGTTATCAGAAAACTAGCACCAAAATAATCACTATTATCTTTAGCCCATGGTGGGCGCCAAACTGTTTACCTCGAAAATGGTGTTAACAATTATACTTGATTTGGGTTCTAAAGATATGTGGTTTATCTCAATACTAGTAAATAATCAAGAAATAATAAGCGTAAGTAAGGAGAAATGATAGCCAAACCAATGTTGTCAAAGGGTTGGGGGCCTCGAGTTCGATAGTATCGAGGTCCGTCGATAGTAGTGGATTAAGAAAAATAAATGGCGAACAATAAAGTTGAGAAAGAATGTTGAGCACGTTAAACGATAAAATATAAGTGGAATGTTCTATTGCAGTGAAAGAATTGTCCCTTTACAAATGATTGGGGTCCCCTTTATATAGGAGGGGTAAGACCCTAATATGGTACATTTATAATTATGACAAGGAATACTATTGGTACAACTGTGTAATGGCCCAGTACGAATTTGTACTATCCCTTGCAGACCTTATCAGTCCTAACCATGTGTCCTTGGTAATTTCCCGCTTTTTATTGACTGCCGTCAATTTGGTACTGCCTCAAGGTAGGTTGTGACGGGTCCTCGATGTACCTTGTCGAAGTGTATGTTCTGGGATTAATTTTACTTCGAACCCTTCGAGCTTAGAGACCTCGAAATCAGACTTCTCTGATTTCAGCCGTATACAACATCAACATCCAACATCTACACATAAGGTGCAGAAGTGTAGTATGAGTACAACCGACCCCATGTACTCAATAAGAATCCTAACTAACCTAGGCGAGATAAAAAAAATAATAACTATAGATGATACTCACCAACACCTATGCAGTTCAATATTTCCAACAAGTATAGAACAAGTATATGATTAAATCAAGGACAATCTCAGGTAAAACCATTTTTAATGCTCACAATCCTTGGTCTTAAAGTGTTCTGCTCAGTCAACAATCCAGCATATAAGGGAGATATACAAGTAAATCAGGTAATCAGTTAAGGTATTGGCAAGTTTGAAAGATTCCCGACATCGGATCGCTTCTCAAATTCTTATTTAACACTTTTGCAAGGTTCTTACAAAATTCTCATATTCTCCCGTTCAATTAAATATTTTAATGATATAAATAAGTATGAAATCATGATTTGTAACCATCTCTCCGAGAGCTCACATTAATACCAACTGCACAGACCACTCATGTGCTGCACGGACAACTCACGTGCTGCACAGACAACTCACGTGCTATAGTACCAGTATATCTGGATTCACACGGACAATTCACGTGCTGCACGGACAACTCACGTGCTATAGTATCAATGTTTGGATCCGCACAGACAACTCACATGTTTCACGGATAACTTAAGTGCTATAGTATCAATGTCTGGATCTGCACGGACTACTCACATGCTTTAGTATCAACTCGCCCGGCGTGGTCACAGGCACAACAGTCCAAATCATACCGCACAGAAGCAAGTATACTAGATCACATGTATATGATGGATAAAATATCAGATTTCATGCTCCTGGACTGGTGTAATTACATGCTAAAATGTAGGCATGTACAATATGTGCTATCGTAGCTCAAATCGGCAACTTATCATTTGGACTAGCAATCACCAAGCTTTGTTCAGGTGTTTAGCCTCTTCGTAACCTCAAACATGGTTCAAATAGTTCACAACAATGATACACATATGAAATACATTGTAGCTTAAAGCTTAACAGTCAACTCTAGGCGTATCGTAGCCTAAGTACTACCCCAAGCATAGGCACAAACCCCACACATACGCGCACCCATAGCGCGTGGCTATCACAAATAATTCAGGCAACTAGTGTCTCAACTACGTTTAGATAGGATTCTTACCTCAAACAAGCCGAATTCAATACCGAGCAAGCCAAACCAATACTCTAGAAATTCCATTCCGTGTGCATCAACCTCCGAACTTCTCAAAACTAACCAAAATCAACTCAAATACATCAAATAATGCATAAGGAAACAACTGCAAATGATAAAGGTCGAATCTTTAATCCAAATACCGAAGTCAACCAAAATGTCAAACCCGAGCTCGCACCTTGAAACCTAATGAAACTTATAAAATCCGACAACCCATTCAATTACGAGTCCAACCATACTAATTTCATTTAAATCTGACTCCGAATTGACGTTCAAAACTCAAAAATTCACTATATGAAACATTAGATAAAATTCCCCAATTTTCTGATTTGAAATCATCAACCGAATGCTAAAAACGAGGATAGATTTATGAAATATAATAAAAATCGTGTAGAGAATACCTATCCCAATATATATGGTGAGAATCGCTCAAAAATCGCCTCAATCCAGCTCCAAAGCTCCAATTATGCAAAAATTGGTCGAAACCCCTCCATTGATTGTCACGATGGCACCTAGTCTTAGAGACTAGGTGAGCCTAACATTACCTGAAATAACATCATTATTTAACTAACATCTAACAATATTGAAATAGATATCTCCATAAAATCTACAACTGCCAAAATTGGTAGTACAAGTCATAAGCTCTACAGAGTTTGCTAAGAATTTTTAAATACAACTGTTTTGAAATAAGGTAAACAGCGTGAATAAAAAATCATAAGGTGACTCTGTAGCCTTTGAACACTGCAGCTGGTTTACCTTGAGTCTCCACAACAACAATCCGCACAACTAGCTAATGATCAGCTGACTTTGGAATACCTGAATCTGTACAAAAATTTGCAGAAGTGTAGTATGAGTACACCACAACGGTACCCAGCAAGTATGAAGACTAACCTCAGTGGAGTAGTGATGAGGAACAATCAAGACACTCACTGGACTAAATGACCTGAACAAGTATATGTGTGGAAACAACAGAGTATGATATCTATATAAAAACTACGCATAATGCCAATATTACAGAAATTTTTAGTAAGAAAGGAAAACAACAACTAACAACGGAGCGCCACAACAAAAATGAATGCTTGCACACCAAGTTTTTACCAATAAACTCCACGATGTACCGAACCTCAGAATATTCGCAACTCAGGGGTCCCAATTCCTGAACCCTAACACTTGGCATCCTGTGCTCTCATTACAATTTATAACCGCACTGACGACTCACGTGCCAAATAGAGCCGTTCTCACATAGAAGGAAATTAAACAAGGGTGTGCATCTATACCCTAACAATATCAAGAAACCTCTTTACTGATAAGAGTGCTTTACTACGTGTATGTTTGTGCAAGTGTCCTAACATAGTTCATGACAACTATTAAGTATAGGAAAAGAAATGAACAACACGTAGAATGTTTTCCCACAACTTTCCACAAGATAAAGCTCACACAGGTAAGTGTACCACTACACAAATATCAAAAACAAGAATGCCCCCAGGCCATCACAAGTCATCATAAATCAATCCCTAACATAGTCCACCTTGTCTCGCCACTTGTGCAATAATAAAGTGAATGCCCACCTTGTCTCGCCACACGTGCATAATAATGTTCCCACCTTGTCTCGCCACATGCGCAACCCACATATATATAGCCTGCCTTATCACGCCGCGTGTGCAAATATCAATAGTAACAATAGCACGGAAGAAACCTCATGCAAACCCATAACAACAACCGCACAGAAGAAACCTCGTGCATCACAATAACAACAACCGCACGGCAGAAACCTCGTGCATCACAACAACAACAATGACAATAATACAAGGGTACGACAAATAAATAAACTTAGAAATTCCAAACTCAAAGAAATAAAAGAACTAATTCACAAGGAGTAGCCAAAATAGAGAATGCTATTCATAAAAAGAACAACTCAACAAGAAGGAAATACTATGTTACAATGTACAATTCAGCAACGAGGGAGCTAACACAAGTCGAATAATTCCAAATAAGGGCAAGTCAACTAAGCTATAGGATATCTAATCTTCTTTTAAGGTTAGGTAATTACGAAAGAGATACAACAAATTCACTTAAGGATAAGCAGCGGAAAGATAATCGTAACCTCAATTAAGGTTAAACAATTACAGAAGAGATAATAATAATTTCAAATAAAAACAAGCAGTTATGAAAAGATAGTATGGAAATAGAAGAGGTCAAAATCTTCAGTGAAGTTACTTAAGAATCAAATTGGCAATAAAAGTGGATCATAAAGCAATTAATCCCAATTATCAGGTAAAGTGAAGCTAGTAATTAATAAAACTTAATCATAACGAAAATAACTTCATATTCAGTGAATACAAGAACCTAGGAACCCTAAAAGGCCAACTTTCCACAAATAATCCCGAGCACGTGCTCGTCACCTCGTGTACATGGACTACAATTAGAATAGAAGACTCAAATCCTAAGGGTTAGTTGCCCCACACGAAGTTAGGCAAGATACTTACCTCAAAAAAGACAGACTGATACTCAAAAATGAACTTCTCGGGTGAAATGACCTCCGGACGGCTCAAATTTAGCCAAAATAACTTCAAAGCATACATAAAACTCATAAGAAACTATTTCGGATCATAAAGTCTCTATCTTTATTAAAATCTAAAAATCAACCCAAAAGTCGACCCCCAGGCCCACACTCTGAACCTGGCAAATTTTTCAAAATCGGAACATCCATTCTGATACGAGTTCAACCATACTAAAATTATCGAATTTCGATACCCCAATTTGTCCTCGAATCGTGATTTTACTTTTTTTTTTTTTAAAATCCCAATTTTTTCCACTCAAAAACACTAATTAAATGATAAAAATAAAGATAAATCATGGAATTAAATAAATTCTAGGTGAAGAACATTTACCCAATCGACTTATTTGAAAATCCCACTTAGAATCGCACAAAACCAAGCTCTACAATTCAAGATATGATAAAATAGACTAAACCTTGATTTGAAGATATATTCTGCTGCCTAGGTGTTTATGCATCGTGAACGCGAAAGAAAGATCGCGTTAGCGAAGAAGAAAAATGAGTGCTGCCCAGTTGTGCTAGGCAAACGCGAACGCGAACGCGAACGCGAAAACAGGCTCGCGAGCGCGGAAAGGAAAAATTGATCACCCAGGAATTGAGCTACGCGAACGCAAGAGCAGCATGCGAACACAAAGAAGAGGCAAACACACTTACGTGTTCGCAGGCAGAGGTATGCGAATGTGAAGCAAGAAAATATGGTAGGTCAGCAGAACACTACGCGAACGCGAAAGGCACTTTCCGATTGCTGTCACGACCCAAATCCTAACTTGTCGTGATGGCGCCTATCAATGGTACTAGGCAAGCCAACATTTTAAAGATATTTTCAGTGTTCCACAGAAAGATAAATCAAAAGCTTTTAAATAACTGAGTTTTCGTGAACAGTAGTTAAACCCAAAATACAGTGCGAAAAATAGCCCCAACATTGGGGTGTCACTAAGGCATGAGCATTTAAACATAACCAGTCTAGAAATAAACGACTATCATAGTCTGAATTCAAATACAACGAAAGAAAGATAAGGAACAAGAAAACAAGGTCTGCGAACGCCAGGAAGCTACCTCGCTATCTCCAACAGTCAGCTACGAGAACTATGAACACCCGCCGTGCCCAAAAACTCCTGGATCTGCACACGAAGTGCAGGGTGTAGCGTGAGTATAACCAACTCAGTACATAACAATAATAAATATTGAACTGAAAGATAATGACGAGCTACGCAATTATAATTCATTTTCATTAGACCCAACAAGGAAAATAGACATGCTTCCAAATCCGGTAAATTAAGTCAAATCAATATATTAATGCCAAGTTCAAGTAAAACCGGATAAAGATATCTTTCAAAAGTTTTCGAAACAACAATATAAGGTAACTATGTGCAACAACAATGAATCATATACATTTCCTCAAGGCAACATTCACTTGGTCCTACCAATCACACCAACCTCACACTCACTCATTCCTCACGATAACTCATCACTTGACACTCTCACTTAGTAGGTATCTCCGCTCACTGGGAGTGTACAGACTCCGGAGAGACTCCTTCCACCCAAGCGCTATAACAAGCCAATCATGTCATATATATCACAGAAACACGCTACGGCGTGCAACCCAATCCCATAAATATCCTCACAATTAGGCCCTCGGCCTCAATCAATCATCAATCTCTCTAGTCTCTCGGGCTCTTAGAAACCAGGAAAACAGCCCAAATAGTAATAATATGATGTATCAATCAAGAATAGTAGAGACCGAGATGTGATATGAAAATGAAGACTGGTACTGAGTACGAATAACATATATCAGGTAATTTGACCTATAACACGACCCCTGTGGGTCCCAGCAGTACCAATACATGGCCTAAGAATGATCTCTAATAGGATTCACTATCAATTATCTATAATACATGAAGAGCGTATAGCTGACAACAAATTTGTTCTAGTCCCAATTCCCACGGTGCACGCTCACACGCCCATCACCTAGCATGTGCGTCACCTTCTAACAAGCATATAATACAAAAATTCAGGGTTTCATACCCTCAGGACCAGATTTATAATTGTTACTTACCTCAATCCAAGCAAAATTCTACTCCAAAATGCCTTCGCCGCTCAAATCGGTCTCCAAACATCCCAAATCTATCCATAAGAAGTACAATACAATTAATTTAGGCTAAAGGGATCAATCCCATAAGAAAAATATTAAATTATAGTCGAATATCCGAAATTGGCTCAAACCCGGCACCGGGCCCACGTCTCAAAATCTAACAAAAGTCACAAAACCCGAATGTCCACTCACTCACGAGTCTAACCATACCAAATTCACTCAAATCTGATAATAAAATCCCATTCAAAACCCCAAAAATCCAACTCAAGAACTCTTCCTAATTTTCCCATATTTTCCACCCCAAATCACAAGTTAGATGTTGGAATTAAAACCATAATCATGGAATTTGAAAAAATAACTTACCTTAAACATCCACGCAAGAATCTCTCCAAAAATTTCCTTCTCCCGAGCTCCCACTTCAATTTTATGATATGAATTCGAATCCCTCGTTACTAATCTTTTAAATCTTCCCAAATGCACCTTTATCGTGAACGCGATCTTCCTCTCGCGTTCGCGTAGACCAATCTGCCTGCCTCTCAACTTCACTCTTTGCGAATGTGACCACAACTTCACGAACGTGAAGCTTTTCCAACATCACTCTTCGCGAATGCGACCCCTGCCTCACGAACGCGTAAACTTAGGGCCTGGGGTCCCCAGCTACCCCAACATCTCTTAGCGAATGTGACACCTCACCTGTGTTCGCGATGCACACACAGCCATACCTTCGTGTTCACGTCCAACTCTTCACGAATGTATAGAACAAAACCTTCTCATCGCACAAACACCCTTCGTGAATGCGAGGCTCCTCTCGAACGCGCACGAGGAAACCAGTAGAAATACACCAGCAATTGTCAGCGAATAACCAAAGTCCAAAAATGATCCGTTAACGCTCTAAAACTCACCCGAGGCATAGTAGAGACCTCAACCAAACATATCATCAAGTCCAAAAACATCATAAGAACATAGTCGAACCCTCAAATCACCTCAAACAACATCAAAAGCGCGAATTATACATGGATTCAACCCTAATGAACTTTGAAATTTCCAAATTCTACAATCAACGTCGAAACCTATAAAATCACACCCGATTGACCTCAATTTTGCACACAAGTCATAAATGACACCACGAACCTACTCCAGCTTTTGAAAATCCGATCCAACTCCAATATAAAAAAGTCCACTCCCGGTCAAACTTTCCAAAATTCAAAATTTTGTCATTTCAAGCCTAATTCTGCCACGGACCTCCAAATCATATTCCGGATGCACTCCTAAGTACCAAATCACTTAACGGATCTAACAGAACCTTCATTCAAATCCGAGGTTGTTTACACATAAGTCAACATCCGATCAACTTTCCCAACTTAAGCTTTCAATTAAGAAACTAAGTGTCTCAATTCACTCTGAATTCACCTCGGACCCGAAACAACTAACCTGATAAGTCATATAACAATTGTAGAACAAAAAAGAAGGAAAAAAATGGGGAAACACGACTACAACTCTCGAAACGACCGTCCGAGTCGTTACAATCGCGAAGGGGAACATCAAACACAAGAAAGAAACAACAATTCAAAACCTGAAGAAATGGCCTGTAGCCCATCCGAAACACACCCGAGGCCCCGTCAAAACACACAAACAGTTCCATAACTTAACACGTACTTCGATCGAGGTGTCAAATCACACCAAACAACGTTGAAACAACGAATCACACCATGAATCAAACTTATGAACATTCAAATCTCCCAACGTCCAAAACTCGCTCCGAAACCTATCAAATCAACCTGGAATGGCGTCAAATTTTGCAGGCAAGTCTCAAACGACATAACATAGATTCTTTAAATCTCAGAATCGCATTCCGACCTAGACATCACCAAGGTCAACTCTTGGTCAAACCTCCCAACCTTCCAAACTCTAATTTTTTTCAACTTCCGCCGAAATGCTCCAAATTACCCTACGAATCTCTGAATCCAAATCCGGATGTATGCCTTAGTCCAAAATCACCATACGAAGATGTTGAAATCATCCAAAACCTGTTCCGGAGCCATTTACATAAAAGTCAAATTCTACCACTAAAGCTTCTAAAACTTGAATCCTTCTTCCGATTTGATTCTGAATCATCCGGTAACTGAACTCGACCACGCACGCACTTCAATACATAAAATAGTAAGCTGCTCAAAACCTTATGCTGATGTACGTGACTAAAATTCTCAAAATGACCGGCCAGGTCGTTACATCCTCCTCATTTTAAACAAATGTTCATCCTCGAACGTGCCAAGAATCGCCTCCAAGTCATCAAATCACCGAATGAACACTTCTAGCATACACCGCGGGTGAAACCACGTTATCCCAACAAACATAAGCCCGACGACACCGTCTCAACTATAATTTATCCTTTCTACTAACACCAATAAGCCTTAGAGTCAAAATTCTCACCTTTCCTCATCTCCAAAAGAACAAATTCCAAATCCACACCTAGTATCAGTCTCAACCAGCTGCAACAACTTATTCGTACACCCATAAGGCATGACCACCCAACATGACACACCACACATAGGCCCATAATAACATTTATGATCACAATAGCTGCCCGTAATCAAAACCAGCACCGACTATCGACCTCACATCCGCTAGAACCCTGTTTCAACCCTCCACAACGTTGAGGATGATGAAAGAAACATGAAGACCTCGTAACTATACATCCGGATCAACAAGTCACATCTAACGCAATCGGGAACATATCCGATAAACTAAAACTTAAATAACACAAGACATAAATGATTGAATCTGTAAAGAGAAACATATAAGATAAATATCAAACAAGCATGAAAGGCACAACCGTCTATTAGTACCATACTACGAATCAATTTAAAAGGAAAAATCAAAGTATATGAACAAATCGAAAGGATCTCATCCTGATATAACTTTCACCGAGGCTCGCAACCCGGCTCAACATATCAAATCACATAGAATCATGAGGGTCTCACCCTCAACCCTGAATCACAAGTCGAATACAAATCATACCAACTGAATCCTGTCACTAACTCAATTCTGCCAAAATATATCACAACACGTACTGAACTCTCACCCCGGTAGAGCATCTAATCACAATTCATAACTTAAATACTCAGGAATCACATCAAAACCTACCGTAATGGACAACAAGGATTCACTTCTAGTCTCGTAACTCTCAATAATGAATAAAAACAAACGATAAACACAACTACCACTCATAGAATCTCCCAATAGGGAAAAACACATAAACAAAGTACTAATCATGTACTTACCCATACGTGAAGCAACAAATAGGGGAACTCGCCCCGATAAACAGAACCAAAATAGAAAACGAATGGTCCTCCTTTATGACAAATCAAAGGCATACCTGTATGACATCATCTGGTGCAGTGGCTTCAAGCCTAATATATGAAACACATCAATGGGCCAGGCCTCCCCTCTTGCGGGCCCTCTACTCGCCTGAATATTCTGCTGTGACACATCTGTTTGGAGTCTGGGATCATTTCTCACTATGTGGCTGGTATCTCCACACTCAAAGCAACCGCTCTACTGACGTGGCTATGGAAACTATGCAGTAGGGGTACTCTAAGACCCATGAATACTTGAAATACCGTGCGAATCCTGAAGTGAAAACTGAACTAGCTGACCCACAAAGCCTTTACCATGCCGTACCCTGCCTCCAAAATAAGGACCAGTAGATCTCTCTGGTTTACGAGGCATCCTCGCCTCCCTGTCCTGTCTTTACTAACCTCGTATGTCATCTCTCTCCTAGACCCGCCTATCCTATCTCTCCTGGTCCCACATGCCCTCGGCGAGCGATCCATGCCACCTGCTGAAATGAAACATCCGACTCAAACCCCCGAGCCATGTTGAACCGAATATCATGCCTGAGCCCCTCGATGAATCCACTGACAAGCTCTCTAACTGTAGCGACCAAAGCAGCTGTATGTCTGGCCAAATCACTAAATCTAATGGCATACTGTGATACTAACATAGTGCCCTGGCGCAACTGCTCAAACTCCACCGGCCATGCATCCCGAAAGGACTGAGGTACAAACTCTCTCAGGAACATCTATGAAAACTCAAATCATGTAAGTGAAGCTTCCTCGGTACGGCTACCCAACTCATACACTCTCCACCACTGATAAGCCACTCCCCTGAGCTCGAACGTTGTAAAAGCAACCCCGCTCGTCTCCACAATACCTATAGTACAGAGAATGCGGTGACACTCCTCCTGAAAACCTTGGGCATCATCTATTGTCAATCCAATAAATGCAGGAGGGTGGCCTTCTTGTACCTCTCAAGTCTAAGTTATTATTCCTCAGATGCTGATGCCCAAACCACGGGCTGAACTGGAAACACAAGCTGTGTCGCCATGACAATTGGAACCTGACCAACATGAACTCGCTGCTATGGAGTGTGGGCGGCGGGACTTTGAGCTCCTCCACCAGTCTATGAAATAGCTGGTGCAACCGGAATCAACCCCGCCTGAGCCAATATACCAAACATGCTCAGAAAGTGTGCTAAGGTCTTCCGAAGTCCAGGGGTAACAACAGACACCTCCGGTATTTGTCCCCCAACCGGAGCTACTAGTGACTCCTCAACTGCTGTTCTGGTAGATGCTCTTCCTGCGGCACGTGCTCCTCTTCAGCCTCTGCCTCTGCCCCTAGAGACACATACTCCGGGGGCAGCATCATCAGTAACTGCAGCTCGTGTCCTCACCATCTGTGAGAGAATGGAATGATAAAATATCAAACTTCAAGATCAATAAACTCGCATGATAGGAACGGAGGAAGTGAAACTATTCTAATATTTCCGTAGCCTTTCGAAGATAAGTACAGATGTCTCCGTACTGATCCGCATGACTCTACTAAACTCGCTTATGACTCGTAGCACCTATGAACCTAGGGCTCTGATACCAACTTGTCACGACCCAAATTCCCCTACGTTAGGTATCGTGATGGCACCTAGTCTTAGGGACTAGGTAAGCCTAACATTAACTGAATAGCAACAATATTTAACTAACATCTAACAATTTTGAAATAGAAATCTCTGTAAAATCTAAAATTCCCAAAACTGGCATGCAAATCATAAGCTCTATAAAGTTTGCTAAAAATTTCTAAATACAATTGTTTTGAAATAATGTAAACAGTGTGAATACAAAATCAAAAGATGACTCCGTATCCTGCGAACGCCGCATCAGGTTTACCTTGAGTCTCCACAGCAACAACCAACACAACTAGCTAATGATCAACTGACTTCGGAATACCTTGATCTGCACAATAATATGCAGAAGTGTAGTATGAGTACACCACAGCGGTACCCAACAAGTATCAAGACTAACCTCAGTGGAGTAGTGACGAGGAATAGTCAAGACACTCACTGGACTAAATGACCTGAACAAGTATAAATGTGGAAACAACAAAGTACGATATCTATAAAAAAACGCATAATGACAATATTACAAAAATTTGCAGTAAGAAAGGAAACAACAATTAACAGCGAAACGCCACAATAATCGCACAGTAGAATGAACAAAACACATTCTAAACCTGGTGATCACAGATAAAGGGAGGACAAGTAACAACTCAAAAAAAAAAGACCGCTTTCACACCAGGTTTTAACCAATAAACTCCACGAGGTACCGAACCTTAGAATATTCACAACTCACGGGTCCCAATTCTTGAACCCTAACACTTGGCATCTTGTACTCTTATTACAATTTATAAGTGCACTAATGACTCACTTGCCAAATATAGAATTCTCACATAGAAGACAAGTAAACAAGGGTGTGCATATATACTCAACAATATCAAGAAATATCTTAATCGATAAGAGTGCTTAACTACGTGTATGCTTGTGCAAGTGTCCTAACATAGTTCATGCCAACTAGTAAGTATACGAAAAGAAATGGACAACACGTAGAATGTTTTCCCACAACTTTCCACAAGATAAAGCTCACACAGGTTAGTGTACCACTACACAAAATATCAACAACAAGAATGCCCTCAGGCCATCACAAGTCATCATAAATCGATCCCTGACATAGCCCACCTTGTCTTGCCACGTGTGCAATAATAAAGTGAATTCTCGCCTTGTCTCCTCACACACTCATAATAATGTTCCCACCTTGTCTCGCCACATGCACAACCCACATATACATAGCCTGCCTTGTCACGCCGCATGTACAAATATCAATAGTAACAATAGCATGACAGAAACCTCGTGCAACCCATAACAACAACTGCACGACAGAAACCTCGTGCATCATAATAATAACAACCGCACGACAGAAACCTCGTGCATCACAACAACAAGTACAACAACAACAATGACAGTAATACAAGGGTAAGACCATTAAATCAACTCTAAAATTCCAGAAATCAAAGAAATAGAAGAAATAATTCACAAGGAGTAGCCAAAATAAAGAATGCTAATCATAATAAGAACATCTCAACAAGAAAGGAAACATTATGTTACAACGGTCCACAATGTACAGTTCGACAATGAGGGAGCTAACACAAGTCAAATAATTCCAAATAAGGACAAGTCAACTAAGATATAGGATATATAAACTTCTTTTAAGGTTGGGCAATTACGAAAGAGATACAACAAATTCAATTAAGGATAAAAAGTGGAAAGATAATTATAACCTCAATTAAGGCTAAACAATTACAGAAGAGATAATAATAATTTCAAATAAAAATAAGCAGTTATGAAAAGATATCATGGCTATTGAAGAGGTAAAAATCTTCAGTTAAGGCACATAAGAATCAAATATAGGCAATAAGAGTGGATCATGAAGCAACTAATCCCAATTAGAAGGTAAAGTGAAACTAGTAATTAAGAAAACTTAATCATAACGAAAACAACTTCATACTCAGTGAATATAAGAACCTAGGAGCCCTAAAAGGCCAACTTTCCACAAATAAGCCAGCGCACGCGCTCTCACCTTGCATACACAGATTACAATTAGTATAGAAGACTCAAATCCTAAGGGGTAGTTGCCCCACATGAAGTTAGGTAAGATACTTACCTCAAAGAAGATAGACCGGTACTCAAAAATGAACTTCTCAGGTGAAATAACCTCTGGACGGCTCAAATCTAGCCAAAATAACTTCAAAGCATAATAAAACTCATAAGAAACTATTCCGGATCATAAAGCCTCAATTTATCAAAATCTAAAAATCAACCCAAAAGTCGATCTCTAGGCCCGCACCTCGTAACCCGACAAATTTTACTAAATCTGAACACCCATTCCGATACGAGTTCAGCCATATTTAAATTATTGAATTCCGATACCAATTCGTCCCTCAAATCGTGATTTTACATTTTTAAAATTTTCTTCAAAAATCCCCATTTTCCCCACTAGAAAACACTAATTAAATGATAAATATAATTAAAAACATGGAATAAAATAAATTCTAGGTGAAGAACACTTACCCAATCATTTTGTTTGAAAATCCCATGAAGAATCACTCAAAACTAAGTTCTACAATTCAAGATATGATAAAAATGGCCTAAACCTCGATTTTGAAGATATATTCTGCTGCCCAGGTGTTTATGCATCGGGAACGGGGAAGAAAGATTGCGTTCGCGAAGAAGGAAAATGAGTGCTGCCCAGTTGTGCTAGGTGAACGCGACAACAAGCTCGTGATCAGTTCCAACTCTACACCACTATATAGTAGCAAGGTGTGGTCGATGCATGTTTACCCGATGAGGTTGGGTTCGATTTCCACATGGAGTTAATTTAGTTTTGACTCGTGTATCTAACTAATATAAATGTGCGTGTTGTTTCTAATTGCACTTCCAAACATTTTTGTGATTGATTCTATTCTAATTTTATACAATTGAATGCTAAGACTAATCTAAGAACAATATTTTTGTGAAACTTTTCAGGGATTAAAAGGCACTAGGGAAGTGACTTCTATCTAGGTGAGTATCTAATGGGTATCAAGAATTTAGGACAAGATTATTATGATTGGGGTCGTAATATAACCATCACACAAAAGTGCTCACTCTATACCTCTCGATAGTTTGAGTGACTATGTCCGATTTGGCTTTCTCAAATCCAAATAGGTGCTAATGCAATGCAAGTGAAATTGGATCAAGTCGGATATTCATATCTCTAGGTTTAACCCTTTAATTGAGGCTATCAATCTATTGAATTTACCTCAATTCCTTGTTAGCCTAATTTTCCTAGACTTAGTCCCTCTTTCTCAAGAAGAGCCTAAGTCACAAAGGCATGAATCAGTGTTTGCAACCACTAATTCTACAATTAAAGCATGAATTAGGCTAAATATCACTAATCCATAAATGATTAAGCCCTAAAATTCAAGACCCATTAAATACCCAGACTAGGATTGGGTCACAACCCTAGCTATGGGGTCTAGCTACTCATAATAATAGCATAAATCAAAGATAAAGATGAAATATAAGCCATAATATTAAAGTACAAGATGAAAATCTAAAGTTTGAAGGTAAATCTACTCTAAAATTTCCCAAAATGGGAACACTAGCGGTTTCACGTACTCAACTCAACCAAACTTAACCTAAAATTGTCGAAAAAGTCTATTTATACTAAGCGAAAATTTCGGACAAAAATGACCCTACAGAGGATTCGCAGACACGTAATTCTGACGTGTTCGTGCTTGGGCTTTCGCGGTCGTGGAATAGTGGGCGCGATATGTGTTTCTTCAATTCTGGGTTTGGGTGGCTTAGTTTCACGGACCACGTAATATTGACCACGTCCGTGTGAGCTTCATTCGCGGCCGCGTAATTTAGACGCAGACCGCGTTCTTCAATTGTGCCTGAGTTGTACAGTCTCGGAACCCTAAATCATGCTCTCAGCGAAATAACCATCGCGGCCGTGCCAGAGAATTCACAGCCGCACTTTTCCATCACGGTCAGCTGATACGCTCAAATTACACCTTAAAATAGTGTAAAGCGATCGATGTCAAATATAGTAACCCAACGAGGTTGGGGTCGAATCCCACAGGGAATAAGCGTGAAAAGGTTACTTGAGTAGTGTAAATCTTAACTTAAATCGTATTTCTATTCCGTTAGAGTAACAAGAATATGGTAGTAGAATGGATTATAATTTTGTGAAATAGTAACAAGTATGATTATATAAGGTTGTAATTAATTTGATTATCTAAACCAAGGTTGTGTCCCCTTCAATGAAATGTAATGCTACCGGTGTTAATATGATATATTTCTAATGGGAGGTCCTTTTGATATGCAAATGATTTCTAAATGACTACCCAATATTTCCAATAGATGGGTAGTATTTCTCTTTATGATTTTTCCAAATATAAAAGAGTTACAATTAAGAGTAATCAATTTGTGCCAAATAAAATTCACTTATTCCTAAGCGATTCCATTAAACAAGGTTTAAAACCTTGAGTCTTTGATATTTAATCCTACCAAACCCTAACTCACTTTTCCAAGTAGAGAAAGAATATAATGGCGTCTGTTAATGTTTGCAACCACTAACAATAAATGAAGAATGAGAAGTAAATAAATATCAACCAACCATTATACATATATTCAATGTTAAACACCCATTGACATTACACCTATTTATGGTCCACAACCTTAATATTTAAAACTAGCCACACATGCTAAAATACAAAAACAAGAGAATATAAAATATCATAAATGCTTACAAAAGTGCAAGATTCTTCACTTCAAAGCTTTCAAAACATGGGACAATTCAAAGTTTGGATTGTAGCTCTTTTTTCAGACAAGATGCCCCCACAAAACCCCAATAAATCTATTTATAGTGGGCTAAAACTCGGGGCCAATTTCGGATAAAAAAGACCTTCCAGGTCAAATATGCGACCGCATTTCTGTCGCATAACAGATATGCAGTACGCATTCTCTTCAAACACACTGCATCTTCAAAACCTTAGGTTCCAGGAAGTCACCGCATTCTAGTTATGCGGTCCGCATTGTTGATATGCGGTCGCATAGTGTCATCGTATTTATGCTCTCAGGCACTTCTATAGGAGTTTTGCAATCCATTATGCGACCCGCAAACCTGTTTTGCGGTCGCATAATGGACCGTATTTCTTCACTTGGATTTGGCCACACTGACTGTTGGACTCTTTGGTTCACCTGGGCATTATGCAGTGCACATGTTGGATTTGCGGTCCGCATTTTGCCCATTCTTGTCTTTCTTCAGCTTTTTGATTCCATTTCCTTGTTTTTGGGTCCTCAAGCTTCATGCACTGCAAAACATCAAAATTACATAAGTATAAAAGACAATTGCATTTAAAACGAGCTAAAATCTAAGCAATTGGTATTAAATGTGCCGAAATTCTCCGGCACATCAACACCTGAAACTTAAACTCGTTCTTTTCCTCAAGCAACTAAAACAACTCTATCCTATTCTAGAGTCCATCTAAACAACATGAAACAATAGTGACCATGTCGGTGTTAATCGTCAGTATTACAAGCATGCAATTTCGTTTATTTACCCTTCTTGAACGATCATTGATATTTACAAAGAAACTGATCAACTTGTTAACTTTGAGCCTCGACCAATTTGACAAAACGTTACTCTCAGCTGAGTGCCTTTGCATTCGACTTCATGAACTCAACTTCTGTTAGACCTCACAGTTCATATGCCCTCACTAGAAAGAAAGTCCCAAACTCACAATATTTACAATGACAACAAAAAGGGACATATTCACAAAGACACTCACTCTCACAAAGAGTTTCAAGTGTTACAACACATCATACCATAACTTTGTCTTATTTTAATTCGTCGCCTATTCAAGAACATTCTGTTGGAGATCCCATAAGGACTTTTTAAGCTTGTAATGTAGGCTTAGGGGAGGGTCGGATAAACATTTGAGTACAAGTGACTACACCCTTCTTGAACACTACTCACATTTTCCCTTCTTGTTGTCCTTTGTTTCTTTTCAAACCACACAGCCATCATTGGCTCCTAGTTACCAACATCGAACCACCTTAACTACCCCTCTATTTTTCTTCAAGGCTCCATAATTTCTATATATATAAAAATATTTCTTTTTTTTTTTATATTTTGTTTTGGAGCTTGAATAATTTCATATGAACACTTTGAGGTATAGTCTCTTACACTCAATATACAACCTTACCAATTTCTAACTTGACACCTCACCCCCAACTTAGTCTTTTAGCCTCATTCTCAATGTTCAAGGAGGGACGGGTTCAAAAGAGGGAATTATCTTACAAAATGGGAAAGGTTTGTAATGAGGTGACCAAAGAAAAGGTTAAAGGCTCAAATGGGGTAACTAGTGATAATGTTTATACAATGGGTAGCTTGAAAGGCTAACTGTGTTTTCAAATAACACAAAGACTGCCTAAGTTCATTTCTCCAACTAAATGTACTTATCATTAGCATCGAAAGACGAACCGGGCAAGTTCTAGATGACAGAAGTAAACACGAGAATTATTTACACAAAACTAACACACATGGCACATGAACTGTTTGGCTCAACATAGTTTAACACTTGGAAACTCAGAGATAATTCTAAGTAAGCGTAGAGTCACAGAGCGAGCCTCAATTTCACCCAGATGATCAACAATATTTGTTTTTTTTTTGTATAACAACGGAAGGGTATAGGTTATTTACAGTCATACATGCTTGAAACTAGACACTCATACCAAACCAGTCAAAATGTTTCATCCTACTTCCATGGTTCTACTATTACAGCCTTGGAAAAGAACCCGGAGAATCAAAACCAAGGGGAATTCATTGCTAATTACTAAATATGTACATGCATACAACTATCTAACTGTTTTTGGGTTTTTTTTATATACAAAGATAATACAAATATATAAAAGAGTTGAAGAGAAATTTGCTTATATATACCAAGATCACTAAAATATGTACAAGATTACAAAAATATATACAAGGCTATCTCACCCCCAACTTTAAAGCATACATTGTCCCCAGTGCATAAGAATTGGAAAACAGAGTATTAGGGGCTCCCTGGGGCGCACTAAGCACTATGGGATTCTGTAGCCTGTTGAATGATGGTCGGGTCACCCTCTGATACTAGGGCTAGGACTGATGAGATCGTAGCCTGAGGAGTGACCTCCACGGGTGGAGGAGGGACCTCCACCTGCCCTGATAATGGGACTGGGGCCTGGGAGCTGCTAGCCTCGTCTGCTGATGGCAGAATGGTCGATGATGTGGCGCTGGTGACCATGTCTTCTAGCGAGTGCTCAATCATCGTCTGAATAGCTATTTCTTCTTCCTTTTCTACAGCTGTAGGGACGACAACCTGCTTTCCTTTCTCCTGAGGACCCTCATCCTCCTCGAATGATGACCCCTCATCGGTCTCCTCCTCGTCTATCTCCCCAGCCCCGGACTCAGCAGAGTGTCCGGAATCATCCCCAGAAGGGATGTCAATGTGTGCAGGGGGAGATAGAATCTGGGAGGCCCCGACAGTCTGTGGCTCAGGAGCTGTCATCAGTGTGGAAAAGTCAAGGTCTAACCCATCCACAGACGTGCCTGCTCCTTTTTCTCCTTCCTTGGGCATGAAGGAGGATAGATCGAACTCCAGATTTTGCATTTTGTGTAGCTCAGTCTTCAGTGTGTCAACCTCATCACGGAGCTTGGATAGGCCTCCAAGCTCACCCCGCTCTACCCTCTCAAGTCGTACCTCAATCCACTAGAGGCGATCCTCATAAGATGAATGTTGCTGCTGGAGTGCTGTCACTGAGGACTGGATAGGAGTAAGATCCTGCCTCATCAAAGCGGGGAGGTCCTTCAGAAGCCGGTCTACCTTCGCATTGGTATGCTGAGCTAAGAGACCTAGCCTCAAAAGAGCTGCTAGTGCAGCAGAAGGCTGAGCAATAGTGGCCTGAGAGGTGGACTGTGGCGTGGCAGTGGATGCCACTGTGGCCGGAGGAGAAGTAGGTGGCTGGGAGTCTGAGATGTCTGTAGCAGCAGGCATCTGGATCTGAATCTCTGGAAGAGCAGCGGCTACCTGTGACACCGCGTCACTGATGCGCGTGATATCAATATCCTTCAGCGCTTTCCCAATCTTGTCATGGTGTGGCAGTGAAGGGACTTCCACAGCCTTACAGAGGGCTATGATCAAGCATGGGAAAGGAAGTGACATGGTTGTCTGGTTGGCGCAGACCCCTAACTCTCGCAAGATAATGTCACCCACATCAATCTTGATCCCAGTCATAATCCATGCAATGAGAAGAGTTTTCTGAATGCTTATGTCAGTCTCATTCCGGGATGGCATCAGGCGAGAGGTAACAAAGCTGAGCCAGAATCTACCCTCTCATGTAAGATCTTCCTTGAATATTTTATGCAGAGGGTCAATCCAAGAAGGGGTCCCCTTTGTGATAACTGAGGCAATCCAAGCATGCTCACCATCTCTGTTGGCCCATTTGGCCTCATACTCAGCTGTACCCGGACGCCAGCTTTTAAAGTATAGATCCTTTATCGTGCCTTTGTCACAAAGCACCAACTTCCCCCGAACCATGACCGATTCACAGAAGAGTTTGCTTGTGATAAGCTGTTCTGGAGGCCCCGTAGGATGCATATAACTCTCACACCATTGTTTCATTGAAATCATCATGTACCTCAGTGAAGCAATCCCAATTTCTATCTTTGATAGTCTCCAGTATGTGAGGGTACTGCTCTTGTAGTCCGTTCAAACTCAACTGTTTCTCTTCAAGGATTTTTCGTTTCGTGAGCCCTTCTTTATTCAGACTCCTAGAGCCTGTGACCTCAAAATGGAGCTAGAAATCATCTCCCCTCTTTCTTCTTGCCTCAGCCTGTAGGTCGACTGAGGGAAAGATCTCCTCCTCATCAGACTGGGAGGGATGTTGAGTAATAGGTCGGGATGGTTCTTGTCGTGAACATTTGGCTTGTTGTGCTAGATGGCCGGATGAGGCCCTCTTTTTACCAGCAATAGATTTCTTCGGAGTCATATCTGTAAAGAAACGAAGTGTGAGCGACATAGCAGACATAAAAGAAAAATATTTCAAAGAAGGTCAAATATGCGACAGGTTATGTGGTCGCATAACCACTATGCAGATCGCAAACCTGTCGCAAAACATCAGTCTGCAAGAAGGGAAACAATTATGCGATGAAGTATGCGATCTCATAACCATTATGCGGTTCGCATAACTATCGCAAAACTGAGCACTAGAAAAGATCATCACACTATGCGATCGCAAACCCACGGCATAGATGGATATGCGATCGCAGAACTGCCGCAAACAACATGCCATGGCTGGCCGGTGAATGCCTGGGTATGTGGTTTCTTTGCGGTCTGCATATCGCTTATACGATCTCAAAGCCATTTCATATGGTCATCTTCCTCAAGCCACCTAGGGTTTCCTATGCGGCACGAATGCGGATCGCACATCGACTTTGTGGGCCGCAAAAAGTCATCGCCCCCATGTTTTGCTTCTAGCCCTAACAATGGTGGTTCCTAAATTTACTACCCAGCAAGCTTAACCTACTAATTATGCAAGAACTCCCATGAAGAGCAGATAACCCCGAAGAACAACACAAAATTAAAGAGAAAACAAAGGACTAAAAATTACGTGAACAACAAACACAAAATTAAAACTAAAAATAACAGAAATGAGGTAAGGAAGGAGGACATACCAGAGATAGATGAATGAGACACACGCAAGGAGATTGATTCAAGCAATGTGATTAACTTTGTATAATTGCAAACTAGCCATAGTCCTCTTTTCTTTTCTTTTTTTCTTTTGATTTTGTTTTGTTTAAGTGTGAATTGTGAGAAAATGACAAGGGTTATGCCAAGTGGGTGGGGTTACTTACCTAGTGAGAATGCGGTGCGTAAGTGACCGCATAAGTGTTATGCAGTAATGTTAGCTCAGGTCGCTCAAAGCCATTATGCGTGAACCTTTGTGATCGCATAAACGATACGTGGTCCGCAAAGTGCACATCTTCTCCGCATTTTGGTAACCAATTTTTGCCCCAGCAAACTGTCCAGGTATGCGATGACTATGCGGTCCTCATAGTAAATATGCAACCGCATACGTGTAGCAAACCTCCCTTAGTGATTTTTCTTCCATTTCATGCATTATTTCACCCTGTTTTATGAGCTTTTGGATCACCTACACTCACACATGGGTTGCCTCTGATGAAGCGCTTGATTTAACGATGCGGCACGGCGAAGTTGGCCCCTCTTCGGGCATACTCATTGGTCGGGCATGGACCATTTTTGAGAGACAACTGTTCCACCAAGTGTTTTTCTCCATCTGTGCCCAAGTAGTGCTTGACTCGCTGGCCATTTACCTTGAAGGTTCAGAGCTCATCCTCAATTTCTAATTCCACAGCTCCAAAAAGGGGATACATCTACCACCTTGAACGGGCCGGACCACTTTGATTTTAGCTTCCCCGAAAACAATTTGAGCCTTGAGTTGAAGAGAAAAACCAAGTCACCCGACGTGAACTCCCTTTTCAAGATCTTTTTGTCATGGACGAACTTCATCCTTTCTTTGTACACAGCTGCACTTCCATATGCATGGAAACGGAATTCCTCCATTTCATTGAATTGTGTTAACCTCAAATTTACAGCTTTAGCCCAGTCCAAGTTCAACCTTTTTAAAGCCCACATGGCTTTGTGCTCCAGTTCTACGGGTAGATGACAAGCCTTGCCGAAGACTAACCGGTAAGGTGAAGTACCAATAGGGGTTTTGTACGCCGTGCGATATGCCCACATACGTCATCTAGCTTCCTTGACCGGTCAGTCCTGTTGGCATTAATAGTCTTTTCTAGAATATTCTTTATCTCTCGGTTGGAAACTTCAACTTGGCCACTTGATTGGGGATGATAAGGTGTGGCCACCTTATTCTTGACGCCATATTTTTCCAGTAGCCCCGTGAAAGCCTTGTTATAGAAGTTAGACCCACCATCACTAAGAATGGCTCTAGGAGTGCCAAACCGTGTGAATATATTTTTCTTTAAGAATGCGGTTACACTCCTTGCCTCATNTCATTTGATTGGCATCATGATAAATCGGCAGCCAATAATAGCCACATTCAAGTACCTTTGCTGCCGTTCGATTACCCCCATGATGACCCCCAACCGGTGAGTCATGGCATGCCTTTATAATTGGTATCATCTCTTCTTCTGGAACACACCTCCTAATGATGTTATCAACACAAACGCGGGACAAGAATGGTTCTTCCCAATAATATTACCGACACTCTCTCAAAAACTTTTTCTTTTGGTAAGCTTCTAGTCCATCCGGAATGAGTTCACTAACCAAGTAGTTATAAATATCGGCGTACCAAAGAGTACATGAAGAAGACAATGCCAAAATATGCTCATCAGGGAAGGAATCATTGATTTCAAGATTTTCCTTTGGTCGCCCGTCTTCTTCAAGCCTAGAGAGATGATCCGCCACTTGGTTTTCTGTGCCCTTTCGATCCTTGACCTCAAAGTCAAATTCTTGCAGTAAGAGGACCCACCGGATTAACCTGGGTTTGGAATCTTTCTTTGCCATGAGGTAGCGAAGAGCAGCATGATCGGTGTAGACCACCACCCTAGACCCCAACAAATAAGCTCAGAACTTTTCAAAAGCATATACAATGGCAAGAAGCTCTTTCTCTATCATAGTATAGTTCACTTGCGCACCATTGAGTGTCTTACTTGCATAATAAGTGGGATGAAGAACCTTTTTATGCCGTTGACCCAGAACTGCTCCAATAGCTACACCACTAGTGTCACACATAAGCTCGAATGGAAGAGACCAATCCGGTGTGACAATATTGGGTGCCGTGGTGAGCTTGTCTTTTAGCTCCTCAAATGCCTTAAGGCACTTTACATCAAACACAAACTCGACGTCTTTTTCAAGGAGCTTGCACATAGGATTTGCAATTTTGGAGAAGTCCTTGATAAAATGCCGATAAAATCTGGCATGCCCTAAAAAGCTTCGGACACCTTTTACCGATGTTGGTGGAGGAAGTTTGGAGATGATGTCAATTTTTGTTCGATCAACCTCTATGCCATGTTTTGAAATTTTGTGCCCCAAGACAATGCCTTCGTCCACCATGAAGTGGCATTTCTCCTAGTTAAGCAAAAGGTTGGTCTCCTCACATCGCTTGAGCACTTGTCAAAGATTGTCAAGACAATGCTCAAAAGAATCACCTACCACCGAAAAGTCATCCATGAAAATCTCTAGGAAATCCTCCACCATGTCTGAGAAGATGGACATCATGCATCTTTGAAAGGTAGTCTGAGCGTTGCATAAACCAAACGACATTCGGATAAAAGCAAAATTTCCATAAGGGAAAGTGAATGTTGTCTTTTCTTGGTCCTCCAATGCTATATTGATTTGGTTGTAGCCGGAATACCCATCAAGGATGCAATAGAATGATCTTCCCGCTAGCCGATCAAGCATTTGATCAATAAAAGGCATAGGGAAATGATCTTTGCACGTGGCACTGTTGAGCTTCCGATAGTCCATGCATACTCTCCACCCGGTGATCATCCGTGTAGGGATAAGCTCATTCTTTTCATTATGAATTACTGTCATGCCTCCCTTCTTTGGTACACATTGCATCGGACTCACCCACAAACTATCTGCAATGGGGTAGACAACCCCGGTGTCCAACCACTTTATTATCTCTTTCTTGACCACCTCTTGAATTGATGGATTCAATCTCCTTTGGTATTCAACACTCGGCTTCCTTCCTTCCTCCAATTGGATTTTATGCTCACAAATTCTGGCGGGAATCCCTCAGATGTCCGCTATTTTCCATCCAATTGCTTGTCGGTGTTCCCGCAAGATTCAATAATTTTCCTACCTGCATATCATCCAACAAAGAGGAAACAATTACGAGTAAAGTATCATTAGAGCCAAGAAATTTGTACCTCAAATGTGATGGAAGTGGCTTGAGCTCAAGTTGTTGTGGCTCAATGATGGAAGGCTTTACGGGAGGAGTGGCTCTATTCTCTAAGTCAAGAGAGAGCTTCTTTGGTGCATAAGAGTAGGATCCACGCCCTTCCAATGCATTCACGACTTCTACATACCCCTCCATGTCTTCTCCATCAAAATTTACCAAGATTTCCGCCAAGGCCTCACCAAGGCACTCTTCCTCCATATTCATGTCACTAGAATCCTCGACCTCATCAACAACATCTATTACCGAGATCCCTTCATATGCATTCGGCAACTTCAAACCCTTACTAGCTTGGAAAGTGACTTCCTCATCTTTCACTCGGGATTTGATTTCATTTCGTTCCGAGTCCATCAAAGCTCTTCCCGTGGAAGGGAATGGTCTTCCCAATATGATAGGAATTTCCTTGTCAACCACAAAATCAAGGATAACAAAGTCGGCCGGGAGAAGGAACTTTCCCACGAGTCTCTTGATTGAACGGTCAGCCATTTGCAATCTCATACTTGTAGGTCTTGGAAACCCCAATCCCGCTTGCTTGTAAATAGCAAGAGGCATCAAATTATGCTAGCACCATTATCACAAAGTGCCCTTGCAAAATCTCTCAACCCGATAGTAGATGGAATGGTGAATGCTCCCGGGTCTTCCTTCTTCTCAACGGTTGTCGTGTCAATAATAGAACTAACCCCGTGAGTCATACTCACCACTTCATTCTTGGTGGATCTCTTCTTGGTCATCAAGTCTTTTAAGTATTTGGCAAATCTCGACATCTCTTGGAAAGCCTCCAAGAAAGGGATGTTTACCGATAATTGCTTCAAAATATCATAGAACTTCTCGAACTTTCCATTATCTACCCTTCTTGCAAACCTTTGAGGAAATGGAGGAGTAGGTCGAGGAATCGGTGGAGCTTTTGGGGTCACCTTCACCTTTTCCTTAACCTCCTCATGGGAGGGCTTCTCACTTTCAACAACAACCGACACTTCAACTTGTGCCTCAACTTCTTGCTCAAGATCATCTACTTCTTTTTTTTCAACTACTTGTTCACTCTCATATTGAAGGACTTTCCCGCTTCTAGTCGTAATATCCATGCAATGAGAAGATGAACCGCTCACATTCCCCTTTGGGTTGACAATTGTATCACTTGGAAGAGTACCTTTTAACTTGAGATTTTGTTCTCTTGACAAATCTCGCATTTGCATCTCAAGGTTTTGTATAGAGGCGGCATGTGACCCCACGATTTCGGACATGTTCTTCATTGTAGCATCATTTCTATCTTGATTTTGCAAGATCTTTTCAAGCATCCCTTATAACTTGGATTCATGTGAAGGAACCTCATTGTAATATTGGCCCCTCGGTGGAACATAGGGGTTGGAGCTCCGGTTGGCATAGTTGCTATTATTGTTGTTCTAATTACCTTGACTCGACCCAACTTGGTCATTGCGCCAATTTTGTTGGCCTTGCCTTGCGGGTTTGGCCTCCATTGATTTTGTTGGCGATACCCTCCTTGAGAATTATGAACATAGTTGGCTTCTTCAACTCTTGATTTCCCGTCGGTTTCATGTCTTCAAAAATTTATACCTTCTTCGTTTGACTCTTTGTGAACATCTTTGTCAACACATCAATGTTTGTGGCAAGACCGGCAATCAATTGCTCTCTCTCTTGATTTTCTTTGAAAATGTTGGTAAGAGAGAGAGTACCATAGGAAATTCCATCCCTAGCATCTTCAGAGTGCCATGCCTGATTATGTTTGGCCATTTTGTCTAGGATCTGTGTAATCCTAGGAAATGATTTATCCATGAAAGATCCGTCTGCTGCGTTTTTGGTTATGGATTGGGATAATGGATCTAATCCCATGCAAAATTTCTCCATCAAAATTTTCTCCGGAAAACCATGGTTCGGTGACCTCACCAAGTACAACTTGAATCGATCTCACGCTTCATGTAAATGTTCTCCTGGTAGTTGCTTGAAGAAGAAGATTTTATCTCTGAGCTCAGACTTCTTGATTTGTGGGTACCACTTGGACAAGAATGCACGGACAAGTTCGGCCAAGATGTAATAGATTGAGGAGGTGGATTTTGAATCCACTTTCTCGCCTCTCCGGTTAATGAATATTTGACCATCCGCAATCTAAAAGCATCATCTGTCACATTGTTTTGTTTGTGCATGGCGCACACACCCAAGAAATTCCTAAGGTGTTGCGTTGGGTCATCATCCGTAGATTTCCTGAATAATCCTTCCGCTTAAGCATTAGGATTAACATGTGCTCTACTTTGAATGTCGCAGCTTCAACCCGTGGAGGGAGAATAGCGTTGGTGTCATCAATGTATTCCTCAATGTCCTCAAATTCATTCTCCTCTTCATCATATTCGACATCGACCATTTTCACCTGACACACTAAGCAAATCGAGCAAAGTGTGATAGAATAGAAAAGATGTAAATTAAAGTGCACACTAGTTAGTACTTTCAAAACCATATTCCCTGGCAACGACGCCAAAATTTGATACGCTCAAATTACACCTTAAAATAGTATAAAGCGATCGATGTCAAATATAGTAACCTAACGAGGTTAGAGTCGAATCCTATACGGAATAGGCATGAAAAGGTTACTTGAGTAGTGTGAATATTAACTTAACTCATATTTCTATTGCATTAGAGTAACAAGAATATGGTAGTAGAATGGATTATAATTTTGTGAAATAGTAACAAGTATGATTAAATAAGGTTGTAATTAATTTGATTTTCTAAACCAAGGTTGTGTCCCCTTCAATGAAATGTAATGCTACCGGTGTTAATATGATATATTTCTAATGGGAGGTCCTTTTGATATGCAAATGATTTCTTAATGACTACCCTATATTTTCCAATAATTGGGTAGTATCTCTCTTTACGATTTTTCCAAATATAAAAGAGTTGCAATTAAGAGTAATCAATTTGTGACAAATAAAATCCACTTATTCTTAAGCGATTCCATTAAACAAGGTTTAAAACCTTGAGTCTTTGATATTGACTCCTACCAAACCCTAACTCACTTTTCCAAGTAGAGAAAGAATATAATAGCGTTTGTTAATGTTTGCAACCACTAACAATAAATAAAGAATGAGAAGTAAATAAATATCAACCAACCATTATGCATATATTAAATGTTAATCACCCATTGACATTACACCCATTTAGGGTCCACAACCTTAGTATTTAAAACTAGCCACACATGCTAAAATACAAAAATAAGAGAATATTAAATGTCATAAATGCTTACAAAAGTGCAAGACTCTTCACTTCAAAGCTTCCAAAAGATGAGACTAGTCAAAGTTTGGATTGTAGCTCTTTTTTCACACAAGATGCCCCCACAAAACCCCAATAAATCTATTTATAGTGGGCCAAAACTCTAGGCCAATTTCGGACAAAATGCCATTCAAGGTCAAATATGCAACCGCATTTTTGTCGCATAACAGATATGCGGTCTGCATTCTCTTCAAGCACACCGCATCTTAAAAACCCTGGGTTCCAGGAAGTCGAGGCATTCCAGTTAGCGGCCCGCATTGTTGATATGCGGCCACATAGTGTCATCACATTTATGCTCTCAACTACTTCTAGAGGAGGTTTGTGATCCATTATGCGGCCCGCAAACCTGTTATGCGGTCGCATAATGGACCGCATTTCTTCACTTCGATTTGGCCACATTGACTGTTGGACTCTGCGGTTCACCTGGGCATTATGCGGTCCGCATGTTTGATTTGCGGTCCGAATTTTCAACTATGCAGTCGCATTTTGCCCATTCTTGTTTTTCTTCAGCTTTTTGATTCCATTTCCATGTTTTTGGGTCTTCAAGCTTTATGCAATGCAAAACATTAAAATTACATAAGTATAAAATACAATTGCATTTAAAACGAGCTAAAATCTAAGAAATTGGTATTAAATGTGCCGAAATTCTTCGGCACATCATCAGTGTTGAGTCTTGTGCTAAAAAATAGCCTCTCTGAACCTCTCTTTCGCGGTCCGTGTATTTGTGGCCACCTCAGCGTTGGACCTTACGCAACCGCGCCTTTCTTCCGCTCTAAGCACTCTTGTTCCTAGCCTTGGATTTTGCAAGTTTGACTCATGATGAGTTGATTATGGCTTCATTGCCTCATTTTGAACAAACCCTGCAAACAAGCACATTAAGTTAGTTTTCGGGAATACCTTTACGCATTTTTAACGCAAAACCTAAGTAAAAGAAAGCAAATAATAGGCTAAAATCCCTACTTATCAACTCCCCCAAACTTAAGCTTTTGCTTGTCCTCAAGCAAACAAGGTAATTCCCACCTCCGCAAGAAAAGAAAGGAAATTTCAGCAGTCCTAAGGTGACTTCATCAAGCATCAATTGGGACTAACAATTACCCTCAACACAAATGCATTATCAACAACATCATGTTATGACCATTTGAGTTACTATAGTTCTAGTGTAACACAAGAGCATCAAGAGTTGACTCAATCATCAAGGAGGTTCGCTCTCTTACATAGGTCATTGTGGATCCCAGAATCCTCCTCCTCTACTCTCCTTTAGCAAATCTCACTTTCTTAGAATGCAACACTCAAGTCAAAGATTGTGAAGAAATGTGCTCATCACTCTCAAAGGAATGCCACAAGTCCTGCTCTAAGTACCATAGGCTTGCCCCTTATGTAACTCGCCACTAATGTAAGCTCACTCAACTTGAAATCATATAGGGCTTTAACGGGGATGTAACGAAGGCTTTTGGATCAGGGTAGGACATAATGAATTATGATGGTTTCATCTTTCCTTAAGACTCCATTTTCTCATTGTGGCTCATACTTTCTTGACTCGTTGAGTCATTTTCTTCTCCCTAAGGGGAATTAGAGAGACACAATGTCACTCTTTCTTATTCTTGACAATCACTTTTTTCCTTTTTTCATCATTCCATGCCTTTAAAAATTGCGTTCTTTGAGTCCCTTTAACCTTTACTTTCTTTTTGATCTATGTCTTTTTGACTTTTCATCCTTTTCTTTGCCTTTCTTTCTCATCAATTCTTTTTTTGTTCTTTGAAACTTTCATCACTTGAAGTTCCTCGTCTCTCCCCCAAACTTATGATTTTGCCTATTGTTCAACATGAATGCTAAGGAAATATTGGGTGCCAAGAGAGTAACATTGTAAAACGGATAAAGGCTTGTAATGTGGCTATTGAATGAAAAAGGCTTAGGCTCAAAGGGGTTGACTAGGGATATTACATTGGTAGGCTATGGAATCTTTTAAAGTTCAATGGGACCAGGGAGAGCCTACAATCACTTCTCAAGTTGAGCTACACTTAGGATTTCGACTAGACAAACATTCAAGGCAAGTTCTAGACTCATTGGCACGAGACTAGGGCTTGCAATTCAATACCTCACCTCTCAAGCTGCCGGATTGTTAAAGAGAACAGAGTCGAGGGCCCACAACAACCCTAGCTAAGATTGAAGATCACAGATGGCTCACAAAAATCACTTGATGATAGTTTTAGTCAACTCAAGAGTCTAAAGGTCATAATTAGAACTATATTTGTCAACCAACTTGTCTCTAACCACGAGGTCGAAGGTAAATGTGTTAGTACCAAGTGAAGCTTATTTGAGACACTTTTATTCATTACTACTATATATCAAAATAAAAAGAAAAACAGACTCAATCCCTTAAGAAGGTTGTCACGCCATCCATCGTTGGGAAGAACCACTCGGTTCACACAATATCCACCTTTGGAAAGAACCATTGCATTAAGAAAACCAAAGGCTTATTAATCACAAAAGGGAGTGAAATGAATATATACAAAATGAGGATGAATATATACATGAAATGGTAAACTCAAAAAGAAGATACTAAAGGAAATGAGAAGCTAAGCTATTAAGGAAAATTACAAAAGAAGTTATAAAATAAACTATGGAAAGTAAAATGAATATATACCATGAGGGAGTGAAATGAATATATACAAAATGGGGATGAATATATACATGAAATGGTAAAGTTATATACATGCCAAAAGTGAAAATAATGAAAAGTAATATCATAATTATTACATACCAGTCATCAAATCAAAATAAGACCACCCCACAAATAAATGTTAGCATTGTCCTCAATGCTAAAAGCAAAAATAAGATCAGGGAAGGGATAACAACAACAACAACAACCCAGTAAAATCCCACCAATGGGGTCTGGGGAGGGTAGAGTGTACGCAGACCTTACCCCTACCCTAGAAGGGGTAGAGAGGCTGTTTCTGGGAGACCTTCGGCTCATAGACAATAGATCTGTGAAAACAAAACCCGAAAAATAATATCAGCAACGTGGGAGACAACAAATAAATGGAAAAGAAGTAACATAAATATTATGCAAAAGTGTGAAACACAACATAAGTCACTAGTAGTGCTAGACAAAACACTATAATAAATTCCCTATGTGATCTTTGTCTGCATGGGGTCAGGCACACTAGATGTGTCCTCGGAATGTGTAGGCTCATCAGCTCCATCAGGATCCTCCAGTTGTATCTCCATGTCCTCAGACTGGGGCACCACAAATCATCTGACCGGCTCTCTGTCAGCCTCCTGCTATGGTGCCTGTGTTGTCTGTGCTGTAGGGGCAGTCTCCTCCATAAGTAGGTCCAAAGGAATATCTCCGGCAGAAATGAACTTCTCAACCTCCTTTTTCAGCCGCTCTACTGACTCCTTGGAGTCTTGAGTCTTCTTCAACATTTTGACCTGCTTCCCCAGGTCCTTGATCACCTTCCCATGCGTAGCCAGTGTCTCGACTATTTTCTTTTGATTGTCCAAGATTTGCTTCAGGGAATCCTCCTCTGATGGAGGTAGCTGAATCTGTGCTGGAGTTGCCTGTGCTGTGACTGCACTAGATAAGACAGACAACTTTGATGTAGCTGCCTACATCCAGTTGTTGATGCTGGATAAATTTTGATTAACCCCTGCAATGCAGTTTGAGGATAAGCTGAGGAGGAAGGCTCATATAATTGGGTAGAGGCAGATGGCTCGGCTGGTGTAGGTGGCATAGTAGCAGAAGAACCTTTAGCTGTGGAAGGCTCGGACCTAGTGGTCACTACCCTTGGCTCTTCACACTGGCCAGTGGAGGTAGTGGCTTTGCCTTTGGACTTGGGATTGTCTGCTCCCTAAAGGCTGTACCAAGAGAAAGGCCTTTTCGGCTTCATCTTTTTTTCAAAATCCCTCCCTTCTACCTCTTGTTCTTCTAAATACATGGTGAGGAAGTTGGGATAGGGGTATGATCTTTCTTCCTTCCCGATATCTTTTGTGATGATTTTGTCCATGAGATTTCCCATATTTATCGGGTACCCCGCCATGATAGAAGCCACAATGATTGCCCGGGAGACTGGGATATCACTATCATGCTGGAATGGGTCTAGCCGGCTACAAACAAAGGTAAATCACCCTTTTGCTTCAAAGGTCAGAGTGTTTCTAGCAATTTGGACCCCAAGTGTAAGCCAAGCCGGTGTTGTCCCTGGGATGGCTATCACCTCTGCAAGCCATAGACGAGCTACCTCATCTAGTGCCACCTTCTCCAAATATAGGGATTTGTCCACATCATCAAACCCGACATCTTTGTGTTCAATGTATTGCCATCAAACCATATCTTCTTGTTTCGTACCTTAGTCACATAGGTGCCCTTTTTGATGTGGGAAACATTGGCATAGAATTCTTTGACTAGGTACTCATTTGCCTCCGGCAGCTTGCTAGTGAAGAATTTCCACCCCATTCTTTCATCAAATTGCTTCTACACACTGGGATTGTAGGGTATAAGATCTTTTTCTATGAACTGCCTCTCGAGGATGAGAGACCTTTGTGGCCACCATTCCCGGAACTTGTGGTAGGCTTTCTCACTGACAAACCTATCTTGCCATACTGTGGGCTTTCTTGATCTGACCAAACCCCCCACCTAGGTATCACTTCCTCTCCCGTCATCCGGGACATCTTCTTCATCAAGATTTATAGGAGCAGCTGATGTTGAGGCCGGAGTTGCAGCATATGCTGAGCAGATGGTGCTGAAGTCTAACTACCTCCTTCTGAGCCATCAGACGACTCAGATGAGGAGTTAGATTCATTGACGAGGCAGTAGGGTTGTGATTGGGCCTCTTATTGAGGTTGTGCAGCTTCCGCTACAGAAATCTCCTGGGATGGGAGGTACCCACTAGTATCAGATGAGTCGGGAGTGGGTGGTCTGAGGGTTTGCTTCTTGCCAATGACCCTTTGAGGTGCTAAGGGTGCAGTCAATTTCTGCCCTAGCCTCGGGAGGATTCTCCACCCTTGTGATTTTTCAGAACCACCAGTTAGTTCAAAAAAAGCCTAATCTAAGAAGAAAATCAAAAAAGAAAGAAAAACACATGGGTTGCCTCCCAAAAAGCGCCTGATTTAATGTCACGCCCCGAACCTGGGCGTAGACATAACACGGCACTCGGTGCCTGACTACATGTGACCGAGCGAACCAACTGGATGGCTGAATCAACATGTTATATCATAACATAATAAATGCGGAAGATAAACTAACACATGCTGATATACTAAAAGTCTGGATGATATAAATTAAAGTGCGAAAATACTAATATAATTCTGAAACATATTTGTAGCCAACATAGCTTAATATGAAAAGCTTGCGACTCTGTCTAACTATTACTCTAGTCTATGAAGCCTCTAATGAAGTACTGAAAACACTGACTGTCTAAAAATACTGAAGACTGTAAGGTAATGATAATGGCCCGAAAGAACTGAGGATCACCAAATAGCTGGTATGAGAATCGTAGCGCTCTAAATTGTCAACCTGTAAATCATTACCTGCATCATGAGATGCAGGCCCTGGGCAAAAAGGGTCGTCAATACATTTGAATGGCATTGGTATGTAAAGCAACTGAAAGAAAGAATTATAAATGCTGAAACTGAAACTAAGCTGATAACTGACAATTGATAATTTATAACTAAAATGATAGTTATTTAAAATGAAACTGAAATGATAACTGATAACTGAACGGATAACTAGTAATTGAACTGAACAAAGGAAGTAAGTATATGAATACTCCCTCTTCTGAATAATGAACAACCTGTTTATCTGAATAAGCTACAACCTCGGGCCGAACATATATGTACACAAGCTACGGCCTCAGGCCCAAGTATACGTATACATAACTACGGCCTCAGGCCCAAAAATGCATAAAGCATAAACTACGGCCTCAGGCCCAAACATGCATAAAGCATATAAACTATCGCCTCAGGACCAAATACAGGTGTTCAACATTCAGGAATTGAGAATTATACTAAAATACATGATGCTAAAATACTGAACCATACTTAATTACATGATACTTGAATGCTGAATAGAGCTAGACTGAGACATGTATTCATGAACTGATTATGAAAATTAAAACTTCAACTGTTTATAACATGCTGAGTAATCTAGACTGAGACTCATGGGCATCAAACCCAAGTCTATATTGATTACGCAGTGATTTCACAACGTTCAGAATGAAAGTCATGAACGAGTTACGAAGCTAGAGAATAGAAGTTCTACAACTATTCAAGGAACTAGGCTTAACTATATTTCTGAGGAAATTGGTAATGTGGTAAGAGAAACATATTGTAGGGAAGATCATTAACAATCCCAAACATAGAGAGTTAGCCTCACATACCTTGAGTTCCTGCTCTTACAATATTCGCCAACACTTTCAACTTTAATCTATATCAATACAAGTCAAAGTGATTCCAAATTAGCAACAAAAGTCATGTTTTGGTCACTTAGGCATTTTATCAAACACTTGGTGGCATAAAGCTTCATAGCCCTTATTAATGGCGTTTCTACACCCAATAACCCATTCTCTTGCTCCTAGATAAATTCTAAAGTCTCAATTGGTTATAATCAACATCATTCTTCATCACCCATAAGGTAAGCAACACCCTATAACCGTTCATGCTTTTCTATCAAACCCATCAACACATAACTCATAAACTAGAGTCTATAATCATTATCAGGTGTTAGAATCAATTAGACGGTGAAGACATTACCTTTTTGAAGTTTAATCCCCTTGAATTCGAGTTCTAGGATTCCTTCTCTCAACAATGATGTTCCAATCGAATATCTAATGATATGGAGGGTTTAACTATGTTAATAAGGCGTTGAGGAATTGGAAATAAACTTAGAATCACCATTAGAACTTACGTTGGATGGTGGAGGGACCTTTAAGGAGTTAGGTTTTTGAGAGCTCCCATTTCTAGAGCAAGTTTTTATGTTTTCGGGTTGTGGGGGACGAAATAGGGCTTTAAAAATGACTCCCCAAGACCTCCCCCGCGCAGGCCCGACCGCGGAAAATGGCAGGAACACTGCCGCATGTGCGCGGCAGCGCTCGGGGCGTACATATTGCACACTGTTCTATAAAATGCACATAACGTTTTGCACATATATCCGTTTGGGCTCCACAATATATCGTTGGAAATCTCTTTGAAAGGCCTAAAACGTTCATGATTCGTGTTTTCTCAAATAGCTGACAAGTTTTTCACTAAAACTCCTGCAAGACTGACCTTTTGTAAACTTTGTAGATTTTATCGAATCTTGTATACCTTACTCTTCATCTTGATTCTAAAATAACTATTTCCACCCATACTCATCCCAATAGAACTTCACATGTATAAAATGTAACATTACTACTCATTTAACACATCCATACCTAAGCCAAATTTACGGGGTGTTACATTATCTCCCCCTTGGGATCATTCGTCCTCGAATGATTGTCTTGGTTGTAACTTTGGGTAACTCTGGACCTTAAATGAGTCTGGTGGGAAACATGAACTTTAATTAACACTTACATACTAAACCTACTGAATACATGATTACGAACTGAACGATTACTGCACTGACTGAATATTGGTCTGCTATGGATATGTGAATACTGAACCATTGATTTGGATATGTGAATATTGAACTGGAACTGGCACAAGTATATGAGTATTGAACCAACATCAATATCTAAGCACTATGCTGGCATGCATATCTGAGTATTGGACTGACATGAGTAGCTGAGTATTGAACTGACACGAGTATCTGAGTACTGAACTGACATGAGTATCTGAGTACTGGAAACTTGAATGTTATAACATGACACGTGAAATACTGGTTGTACCACCGCTAATTCTGGTGAAAACTCCAACTCAACAGCTAATTGACTGATCCTTTGTATGATGTACGACTTGATATATTTGGGACTGAGCTTTCCTTTCTTCCCAAATCTTATAACACCTTTCATAGGCGAAACTTTCAGAAACGCCCAATCATCAACTTGAAATTCTAGGTCTCTATGTCGCACGTCCGAATAGGACTTTTGGTGTCTCTGAGCCGTCTTCATACAATCTTGAATCTCCATAGTCTGATAGACCAAATTTGGTCCCATGCAATCAGACGATTTCCTGAATGTACAACTTAGCATAATCTTCTGCTGAATCTGTAGTCTCTACTGGCAAGAAGTGCGCTGACTTAGTAAGTCGATTTACAATCACTCAATCAAATCATGCTTCCAAATTGAGCAAGATAATCCTGTTATAAATTCTATATTTTACCATCTCCACTCAAAATATGTGTATTCTGTGGTAAAACACCGGGCTTTCTGCTGCTCAACTTTCACTTGCTGACATTTCGGACAATTGGCCACAAAGTCTGCGATGTTCTATTTTTTTTCATGTCGTTCAATCAATAAATCTCCTTGGTCATGATGCATATTTGGGGACCTAGATGGAAAGAATACCTGGAATTATGAGCTTCTAACATGATCTTCCCTCTTTAAGTCCATCTATGTCTGGAACACACAATTTTTCTTGGTACCCCAAAGTACCATCATCTCCCCCTTATTCAAAAGCCATCGCCTTATACTTGTGAATCTCTTCTTTCAGATACAACACATAGGGATCATCAAATTGTTTCTCCTTTTCTTCGGCTACTAAGGGGGAACAAGTCTTGTTCTAGACAACAACCCTGTCATCTTCGGAGTCCAAAGTCGAACCCCTCTTGGCTGGTGAATTTCTTTCACCAGAGTTCTCTTATCTACCTCGATCATGAGTTATACTTCCCACACTTGATTATCTTCTTAAGCACTTCCTAAAAACACTTATATTATTGTGAACTAATTCTATGACATGTACTCTAAATTTTAGAGTCCCGTCCAATGGCATTACCCTCATAACACATAAATAGGCATGATTTTATAGCTTTTCTGTGATCACTTTATCATCAATAACTAAGCTCGGGGATCATTCTACTCACTTTGTGTTTCTTACACATGCTAGACATAATCCCTATGGTAATTATACAATCATTCCCAAACTGATTTTCTTTTTCATATCCAATGATAAATATTCGAGTTTCATTTGGACTTACTGATAGTTTTCACATCACCTATTAGACTAAGGGTCTTATACTTGCGAATCCTTCTCTTTTTTTGGGATCTAAATAACTTTCCTTGTTGACGGCAATTCTTTGCACTCTACGTCAATGACGACTACTCTTCCAACTTACTTCAGAGTTAGGAAAAACTAAATTATTCATATAATGGAAAGCTAATGTATTCAAAACTATCATACACAATCTTAATAATTTAACTCTGCTCACACTGTTAATCTTGGAGAAACCAGATTTTGATAATTTCTAAAGGTTATTCTTCTATAGTTTTCTATCTTTTTGCTATCTGATTGTTTTTCCCACTATCACTATACTTCGGATTTAACTTAAACTCTTTGGGTTCTAACACACGTTCGGTATTTCAAATTGTCATCCACTCACTAGAGTTAACCTGGCTAAGTAAATCAAGTTATATCTCTACTAGCTCTGCTGAAAGTGCTAATTCACTGTATGTACTCAAACATACTTACTATTGTTTTACTAACTACCTGCTAGCATCATGTGTTCATGTTATGCTTTGAATAACTAAAGTGAAGCATAAGGTTATTTATAACTTCCCTCACCATCCGACCCTATTCTACGGTCGCATACTTATCTCTTCCTTTTTTTTAACTATGTACATAGATCACACTTAGAGAAAGTTCTTCTGTCTTAAACAAAATTGGAATATCTAACCCCAAATTTTCTATACACTTCAAAATCATTTCCGACTATAAACATCTAGAGTAAACACATAGTCACACAATCTAAGGGGGAACTGTCTTATCTTTTATCTTACAGTAATAGCAGCTTCTTACAGTAGTTTACCAATGTGGTACTTACTAGTTCTGATTTGAATAAATCTAAACAACTTAAAATCTTTCCTTAAAATTCAATATCGGCTGCTCTTGTTTCTCATTTTGTACATCATGTCTTCTTAGTCATATACGTGAGTTGTACGAGATCACATCTTTGGTAATAACAAGTGTTTCTGACCCCTAGGTATTTTACCCTTAGGCTCTTCTGTCCAAAACTATAGTGACCCATGTTAGGGTCTGACATATGAACTATCATCATCCCGCAAGTGGCTCCATTTCCTAGAATTAAAAGAAATTGTTCTCTGAGGTAAAACACATACGATTACCATACCACACACAAACATGTCCTTCAGAGTATATCATTATTTGATAAATCACTTCCTGCGCCATCCGGTGAGTTATGGTCTTAATCCAGACCTAAAATATGCAAAGATTCTCTATAATCATTGTTACTTACATATTGTTTTAGCACTCATAGGCATTACTGTATACTCACCAGTCACCAAAATTTTGATACACTGAAAATTGGAGATCTGGTAACTGAATAACTAATAACTGGCATCCTGAATAACCATAAACTTGCTAACTGAAAGATTGTATAGCTGGTAATTGTAAACTGATGACCATAAAACGTAATAACTGCTTTCGTACTTTCTAGTAAGGTTATGCTCTGATATGTACGACTATTTATTGCATCCCACTTACAACATCCTCTCAAGTCTCATTTGTTACTAACATGTACTCCATAATTACATCCCAATGGGAAATCATCCTCTCTAGAACCTTGGATTTTTTTCTTGCCCGTCGCTTGGGCATTAGATACGTATGGAATTTGATAGGAACAGAAGGTTAACTGTTGCTCTAAGCTTCATGGCACGATCTAAAGTAGAAAGAAGTGAGACAATCCTGGATGTCTTGGTAGTTAACCATTTATATGAGTGGCCGACACACACATATAAAGGAAACTCCACTAGACACGACTTCATAGACTCCCTAGGACTCTTGAACCTAGTGCTCTAAACCATGCTTTGTCACGCCCCGAAACTGGGCCTGGACGTAACATGGCACTCGGTGCCTGACTACATGTGACCGAGCGAACCAACTGGCTGGCTGAATCAACATGTGATATCATAACATACTGATGCGGAAGATAAACTAACACATGCTGATATACTAAAAGTCTGGATGATATAAATCAAAGTGCGGAAATACTAATACAATTCTGAAACATATTTGTAGCCAACATAGCTTAATATGAAAATCCTGCGACTCTGTCTAACTATTACTCTAGTCTATGAAGCCTCTAATGATGTACTGAAAAGATTGACTGCCTAAAAATACTGAAGACTGTAAGGTAACGATAATGCCCTGAAAGAACTGGGGATCACCAAATAGCTGCTACAAGAATCCTAGCGCTCTGAATCATCAACCTATAAATCATTACCGGCATCATGAGATGCAAGGCCCCAGGCAAAAAGGGACGTCAGCACATTTGAATTGTACTGGTATGTAAAGCAACTGAAAGAAAAAATTATAAATGCTGAAACTGAAACTAAGTTGATAACTGAAATGATAACTATTTAAGCTGAAACTAAAATGATAACTGATAACTGAAATGATAACTTGTAATTGAACTGAACAAAGGAAGCAGGGATATGAATAATCCCTCTTCTGAATGATGAACAACCTGTTTATTTGAATAAGCTACGGCCTCGGGCCCAACATATATGTGCACAAGCTACAGCCTCATGCCCAAGTATACATATACATAACTACGGCCTCAGGCCCAAAAATTCATAAAGCATAAACTACGGCCTCAAGCCCAAACATGCATAAAGAATATAAACTACGAACCCATGCCCAAATACAGGTGTTCAACATTCAGGAACTGAGAATCATACTGAAATACATGATGCTGAAATACTGAACCATACTGAGTTACATGATACTTGAATGCTGAATAGAGCTAGACTGAGACATGTATTCATAAACTGATTATGAAAATTGAAACTTCAACTGTTTATGACATGCTGAGTAATCTAGAATGAGACTCATGGGCATCAAACCCAAGTCTATATTGATTACGCGCTGATTTCATAACGTTCAGAATGAAAGTCATGAACGATTTACAAAGCTAGAAAATAGAAGTTTTACAACTATTCAAGGAACTAGGCTTAACTATATTTCTGATGCAGTTGGTAACGTGGTAAGAGAAATATAGTGTAGGGAGGATCATTAACATTCCCAAACATAGAGAGTTAGCCTCACATACCTTGAGTTCCTGCTCTTGATCATAATACAACATTCGCCAACCCTTTCAACTTTAATTTATATCAATACAAGTCAAAGTGATTCCAAATTAGCAACAATAGTCATGTTTTGGTCACTTAGACATTTTATCAAACACTTGGTGGCATAAAGCTTCATAGCCCTTATTAATGGTATTTCTACACCCAATAACCCATTCTATTGTTCCTAAATAAATTCTAAAGTCTCAATTGGTTATAATCAACATCATTCTCCATCACCCATAAGGTAAGCAACACCCTTAACCAATAATCAAAAAATAACAACCCAAACCTATAACCGTTCATACTTTTATATCAAACCCATCAACACATAACTCATGAACTAGAGTTTATAATCATTATCCAATGTTAGAATCAATTTGAGGGTGAAGACATTACCTTTTTGAAAGTTCAATCTCCTTGAATTCGATTTCTAGGGTTCCTTCTCCCAACAATGATGTCCAATCGAATATCTAATGATATGGAGGGTTTAACCATGTTAATAAGGCATTGTGGAATTTAAATAAACTTAGAATCACCATTAGAACTTACCTTGGATGGTGGGGGGACCTTTAAGGAGTTAGGTTTTTGAGAGCTCCCCTTCTAGAGCAAGTTTTTATGCTTTTGGGGTTGTGGAGGACGAAATAGAGCTTTAAAAATGACTCCCCAAGACCGCCCCCACGCACCTGTAGGCCTGACCACGGAAATGGAAGGAACACTGCTGCATGTGCGCGGCCGCGCTCGGAGAGTGCATATTGCCCACTGTTCTGTAAAACGCACATAACGTTTTCACAGAGGTCCGTTTGGGCTCCAAAATATATCGTTGGAAATATATTTCAAAGTCCTACAACTTTCATGTTTCATTTTCCCAAATACCTTACACGTTTTTCACTAAACCTCCTTCAAGACTTACCTTTTCTAAACTTCGTAGATTTTTTCGAATCTTGTATACCTCACTCTTCATCTTCATTCTAAAATAACTATTTCCACCCATGCTCATCCCAATAGAACTTCACATGTCTAAAATGTAACATTAATACTCATTTAACACATCCATACCTAAGACAAATTTATGGGATGTTACATTTAACGTCGCGGCACGACGCATGTTACCATCATCATTGGAAATTTATCAAGGCCACCACATGGTTGTCATCAAAATTTACCGAGATAGTGCTTCACTCGGTGCCCATTAATTATGAGATTTCACCATATTTGTTTTTCAAATCAAGGGCACCAAACGGAGTTACATGCACCACTTCAAAATGGCTAGTCCATTTTGATTTGAGCTTTCCCGAAAACAGTCGTAACCGAGAGTGGAAAAGAAGAACCAAGTCACCCTCCTTGAACTCTTTGTTCCGGGCATATTTGTCATGTAAGTACTTCATATTGTCCTTATACAAGGAAGAGCTGTGCATGAAACCGAAATTCATTAAGTTCATTGAGTTTCTCTACCCGAAGATTGGCTACCACATCCCATTCAAGATTTAACCTCTTCAGCGCCCACATGGCTTTATGCTCTAATTCAACTGGCAGATGGAATGATTTCCCAAATACCAACCGGTACGGATACATAGAGATTGGAGTCTTGTATGCAGTTCTATAAGCCCACAAAACATCGTCAAGTTTCCTTGACCAATCCGTCCGATTTGCATTGACAGTTTTGATAATATGCTCTTTATCTCCCTGTTAGAAACCTCAACTTGCCCACAAGCCTGGGGGTGATAAGGGGTTGACACCATACTTTGAAAGTAAAGTGTTGAAGGCCTTATTGCAGAAATGAGAACCCCCATCACTGATGATCGCCCTAGGAGTGCCAAACCTTCTGAAGATGTTTTTCTTTAAGAATGCCACCATACTCCGTGTCTCGTTGTTAGGTAAAGCCGCGGCTTCAAACCATTTGGAAACATAATCAACAACAAACATAATGTAAGTGTCACCACAAGAACTCACAAATGGACCCATGAAGTCTATGCCCCACACGTTAAAAACATCGATCTCAAGAATAGTGGTGAGAGGCATTTCATCCTTCTTGGAAATTCCACTAGCTCTTTGGAATTCATCACACCTTTTAACAACTTGCATCTTTCTACAGGTTCGGCCAATAAAATCCACAACAATGAACCTTTGAAGCAGTTCTCGCCCCACCATGATGACCATCGTAGGGCGAGGAATGGAAAGAATAAAGAATACTCATTTTCTCCTCTTCCGGGGCACATCTACGGATCACGACATCATTGCAAATCTTGAACAAGTAGGGCTCGTCCCAATAATAATCCAAGTTGTTCCGTTTGAGTTTCTTCCTTTGGTTAGAATAGATCTCACGGCATACCATTCAAAGACACAGAGAGAAGTTGTTCATCCGGGAATGAATCATTAATTTCGAGGCCATCGTGGGGCCTCCCCTCCTCTTCTAAGCGGGAAAAGTGGTCTGCCACTTGCTTTACACTTCCTTTTCTATCAATGATTTATAGGTCAAGCTTTTGAAGCAAAAGAGTCCATCTCATCAACCTAGATTTCGAGTCCTTTTTGGTCATGAAGTAACGGAATGCCGCGTGATCGGTGTGAACAATCACTTTGGCACCCATGAGATATGGCCTGAACTTTTCCATGGTGAACACAATGGCTAGAAACTCTTTCTCTGTCACTGTATAATTGACTTGGACATCATTCATAATTTTTCTTGCATGATAAACCAGATGAAATATCGTGTTTATCCTTTGTCCCAAAACCGCTCCTACCGCAACGTCACTAGCATCGCACATGAGCTCAAATGGTAAGATCCAATTGGGTGCGGTAATGATGGGAGTGGTCGTCAATTTATACTCAAGAAGTTCAAAAGCTTTCATGCACCCTTCATTGAACACAAACTTTGCATCCTTTTCTAGCAACTTGCACAAGGGGTTCACCACTTTTGAGAAATCTTTGATGAACCTTCAGTAGATACCCGCGTGCCCAAGAAAAATCCTAACTCCCTTGATGGAAGTATGAGGAGGGAGCTTTGAAAGCACTTCAATCTTTGCCTTGTCCACTTCAATTCCGTTCTTTGAGATTTTATGGCCGAGGACAATGCCCTCCTCGACCATAAAGTGTCATATTTGCCAATTAGGAACTAGATTGGTCTCTACACATCGGGCCAACACTTTGTCAAGATTTTCCAAGCATTCTTCAAATGACTCACCGACAACACTAAAATCAATCATGAACACTTCGAGGAAATCCTCCGACATATCCGTAAATATTGCCATCATACACCGCTGAAAGGTAACCGGTGAATTACACAAACCAAACGGCATCCGTGAGAATGCAAATGTTCCGTACAGACAAGTGAAGGAAGTTTTCTCTTGGTCTTCCGGTGCAATGAGAATCTGGTTGTACCCTGAGTACCCATCCAAAAAGCAATCTTAGGCCCGTCAGGCAAGTCTGTCCAACATTTGATCAAGAAGGGGCAATGGAAAATTATCGTTGCGGGTCACTTTGTTCAGCTTTCGGTAGTCCATGCATACCCTCCATCCGGTAATAGTACACGTGGAGATCAACTCATTTTTCTCATTTGTGACCACGGTCATACCCCCTTCTTCGGCACATATTGTACCGGCGAAGTCCATGACACTATCCGAAATAGGATACACCACCCCTTGCATCTAGCCAATAGATAATTTCCTTCTTGACGACCTTTTGCATGGCCTCATTCAACCTCCTTTGATGTTCCACAGAGGGTTTGGCATCATCCTCTAGTATAATTTTGTGCATGCAAAATGTGGAGCTTATACCCCAAATTTCAGCTAGAGTCCATCCAATTGCCTTCTTCTTTCTTTGAAGCACCTCAAGGGTGGAGTTTACCTGCAGTTTGGTTAAGCATGCAGAAAGAATAACATGTAATGTAGAAGAAGGCCCTAAGAATTCATACCTGAGGTGTGAAAGTAGAGGCTTCAACTCCAGTGTTGGTGGCTCCTCGATCGAGGGCTTTGTCGGTGGAGTCTTCCGATTTTCCAAGTCCAAGGAGAGTTTACGGGGCCCATATGAGTAGGATTCCATTCCTTGAAATGCATTTGCACATTCAACCGAGCCTTCCCTTTCATCATCCTCATAGTTCAACAACACAACTTCCATAGGGTCTTCCACATTGATCATGGCACTCGTGTCATCAACTATATAAGACCTTCAAGAGCTTCCACCAAGGGCACATTGATTCGCAAGCTTTTCATCATCTAAATAAACTTCTTGAATTGGTTTTAATTATTTTTCTTGTCAAGTCTTTGTGGATAAGTGGAGGAGGCCTTCACAAAGGAGCCTTGGCTTTGGACACTACCGTTTCCGGGATGTCTATCAGGTGTTCCCTAGACGGGTTCACATCATTTTGAGTCTCCTCCCTGTTGTCATGAATATCGATCCTCACTTCATCATTCAAATTCTCACCATTCACTTGATCATCAATTATTGGGTCATCATCATTTTGCAATACAACATCATCACTCACAATTTTCTTCGGATTGGAGGTACTTGCATCTCCACCCCTTCTGCTTCTTGTGGTCACAACCATGGCATGGCCTGTATTTTTCCCACCCTTCGGGTTTACTACCGTATCACTTGGTAGTGCCCCCTTAGGGCGAGTATTCAATTCTTGAGAAATTTGACCCATTTGTACTTCCAAGTTGCGGATTGAGGTGGTATGGGAAGATATTTGGGCATCAGAATCGGCATTCCTTTCCATCATTTGTTTGAACATACTCTTTATCCGCCCCATCTCATTATTTGAAGAACTTTGCCCTTGAGACGGATATGGAAGCGGATTATTGGGTTGTTGATACATCGGAGGTCTTTGAAAGCCCGATCCCCGATTTCCATTTCCTCCCCAATTATTATTGTTGTTGCCACTCCAATTTTTATTGTTGTTTCCTTGGTTCCCCCAGTTTTGGTTGTTATTACCCCAATTGTTCGAATTTTTGTTGTTCCCCCAATTGTTCGAATTGTTGTTTTTCCCATTATTCCTATTCCCTTGGCCTTGGTTGCCCCAGTTTTGATTGTTCCCTTGCAATCTCCATTGTTGATTTGGAGCATTGCTCCGTTGTTCTTGATAGTTGTTAGCATATAACACTTCTTCACTTTGGTCATCATAGGACTTGTCTTGGTTGTAACCTCTACCACTTTACTCATATTTGTTCTTGATTGCCTTGCACTTGTTGACCATGCTGCCTCCTCTTGTTGACCATTAAATTCACCCGTTCCATGGCGTTTACTTGTCTTGGTCCCTGTACTTGCTGAAGCTGGGCCTTTGCTAACTGATTTATAGTAGTTGTCAACTCGGCTATGGCTTGTCCGTGGTCATGAATTTCGTTGTGAATATAGATGACATTAGGATCACCCTGAGGAACATTTGCCCGACTCTGCCAAGCTGAGGATGTGTCAACCATCTCATCAATAATGTCACATGCATCGGCATAAGGCACTTTCATAAAAGTTTCCCCAGCTAGTTGATTCACCACACACTGATTGGTCTATTAATACCCCTATAGAATGTTTATTGGATCATTGCTTCAGCCATGTCATTTTTGGGGTATTCCTCAACCATAGTCTGATATCTCTCCCAGATTTCATGTAGGGGTTCATTAGGTTCCTATTTAAAGGCTAAGATCTCATCCCTCAATACTGCCATATGACCCGATGAGAAAAACTTGGCTATGAGCTTATCCGCCAACTCATCCCAAGTGGTGATGGAATGGTTGGGTAGCCTCTCGAGCCAATCTAAAGCTTTCCCTCTAAGTAAAAAGGGGAAAAGTCTCAATCTCAGAGCATCCTCCGACACATTTGTCTGCTTGCTCCCCTAGTATATGTCTACAAAACCCTTTAGATGTTTATACGCATTCTCATAGGGAGCTCCAATGAAGAAACCTCTTTGCTCCAATAGGGTCAGCATGACATTGGTAATTTGGAAATTGCTCACCCGAATCCGGGGCGGGACAATTGCACTGGCATAACCTTCATTTGGAAGCACCCGGTGTGCTTCGTGTGGAGGAGGTGGGGGAGGGTTTGGAATGTTTTCATTAGCCTGTCGGCCTCTTGTTTGGACTTGAGGTTCTAAATTAACCTCATCCTCACCATTTTCATCTACCTCCTCCCCCGGGAGAATATTTCTGAGAGCATCATTATAAGCCATTTGGTATCTAAAGTGATTGACACACAAAAGTTAGAAACACAGAAGGAAAGAAAAACAAGACACATAAATAGTTAGATTGATATCCAAAACCGTCTAACTCCCCGGCAACGACGCCAAAAAGTGATCGGTTCCAACCCTACCACCACTATATAGTAGCGAGGAGTGGTCGATGCAGTTTTACCCGATGAGGTCGGGATCGATTTCCACAGGGAGTTAATTTAGTTTGGAGTCGGGTATCTAACTAATCTAGATGTGCGTGTTGTTTCTAATTGCAATTCCAAACATTGTTGTGATTGATTCTATTCTAATTTTATACTATTGAATGTTAAGAGTAATCTAAGAACAATATCTTTTTGAAACTTTTCAAGGATTAAAAGGCACTAGGGAAATGACTTCTGCCTAGGTGAGTATCTAATGGGTATCAAGAATTTAGGACAATCTTGTTATGATTGGGGTCGTGATATAACCATCACACAAAAGTGCTTACTCTCGATAGTTTGAGTGACTATGCCCGATTTGGCTTTCTCAAGTCAAATGGGTGCTAATGCAATGCAAGTGAAATTGGATCAAGTCGGGTATTCCTATCTCTACTTTTAACCCTTTAATTGGGGCTATCAATCTCTTGAATTCACCCTAATTCCTTGTTAGCCTAATTTTCCTTGACTTAGTCCCTCTTTCTCAAGAAGAGCCTAAGTCACAAAGGCATGAATCGGTATTTGCAACTACTAATTCTACAATTAAAGCATGAATTAGGCTAAATATCACTAACCCATAAACAATTAAGCCCTAAAATTCTAGACCCATTAAATACCCACACTAGGGTTGGGTCACAACCTAGCTATGGAGTCTAGTTACTCATAATAATAGCAAAAATCAAAGATAAAGATGAAATATAAGCCATAATATTAAAGTCCAAGATGAAAATCTAATGTTTGAAGGTAAATCTACTCTAAAATTGGCCAAAATGGGAACACCAGCGGTTTCACGTACTCAGCTCAACCAAACTTAAACTAAAATTGTCAAAAGGTTTATTTATACTGAGCTAAAAGAAATTCAGACAAAAATGCCCCTACGGAGGATTTGCGGACGCGTAATTTAGACTGCGTCCGTGCTTGGGCTTTCGCGATTGCGGAGTAGTGAGCGCGGTCCGCGTTTCTTCAATTTTGGGATTGGGTGGGGCTTAGTTTCGCGGACCACATAATATTGACCGCATCCGCGTGAGCTTTACTTTCGGCCACGTAATTTGGACGCGGGCCGCGTTCTTCAATTGAGCCTGAGTTGTACATTCTCTGAACGCTGAATCACGCTCTCAATGGAATAACCATCGCGGCCGCGCCAGAGAATTCGCGTCCGCGCTTTTCCAACGCGGTTAGCGTTGAGTCTTGTGCTAAAAACACCCTCTCTGAACCTCGGTCCGCGTATTTGTGGCCGCCTCAGCATTGGACCTTATGCGGCCGCGCTTTTATGTCGCACTCAACGCTCTTGTTCTCAGCCTTGGATTTGTGCAAGTTTGAGTCTATCATGAGTTGATTATGGATTCTTTGCCTCATTTTGAACAAACCCTGCAAACAAGCACATTAAGTTGGTTTTTGAGGATACCTTTATGCATTTTTAACCCAAAACCTAACTAAAGAAAGCAAATAATAGTCTAAAATCCCTACTTATCAGCTCGCGAACACGGAGAGGAAAAATTGATCGCCCAAGAATTGAGCTACGCGAATGCTAGAGCAGCTTGTGAACGCGAAGGAGAGGAAAACACACTTACGCATTCGTAGACAGAGGAATGCGAATGCGAAGAAGGAAAATATGGCAGGTAAGCAGAATACTACCAATGAAAAACCTGAAGAAATGGCTCGTAACCCATCCGAAACACACCCGAGGCCCCTGGGACCCGTCTAAACACATCAAAAAGTTCCATAACCTAACACGAACTTGCTTGGGGTCTCAAATCACAACAACGTCGCACCATGAATCAAACTTATGAACTCTCAAACATTCCAGCTTCTAAAACTCGCGTCGAAACCTATCAAATCTACCCGGAATGACGTCAAATTTTACAGGAAAGTCCCAAATGACATAACAAAGCTGTTCTAACTCTCGGAATCGTATTCCGACCCCGACGTCACCAAGGTCAACTCTTGGTCAAACCTCCCAACCTTGCAAACTTCACCTTTTTCCAACTTTCGCCAAAATGCTCCAAATACCCTATGGACCTCTGAATCCAGACGTAGTCATAAGTCCAAAATCACCATACTAATCTTTTAAAATCATCCAAAACCCATTGCGGAGCCATTTACACAAACGTCAAATTCTGGTCAACTCTTACCACTAAAGCTTCCAAAACTTGAATCCTTCTTCCAATTTGACTCCGAATCATCCAATAACTGAACTCGACCACTCACGCATGTCAATACACAAAATATAAGCTTCTCAAGACCTTTGCCGCTATACATAACTTAAATTCTCAAAACGACCGGCAGGGTCGTTACATACCTCGCGATTGCGAAGACAAAAAAGCACTGCTCCTGAAAGAATGCACTATGCGATCGCATCCTGAGACTCACGAATGCGAAACACAGAACTTCCACACTACGCGAACGTGTCATCTATTGCACAAACGCATAGAAAAAACTCAAATTCCTAGCTGCCATTCTTAACTATATGGGAACGGTTCCTACACCATACGAATGTGGACAGTAACTAGCTCTAAAGTACGCGATCGCGGTCCTCCAATCATGATTGCGATTAAGAATCTTCCAGCTCCAAGTTTACCTCTACATGATCAGATGACATATTTCGCGATCGCGTAGGCCAATAAAAGCACTAGAAGCCAAAACACACCAGCAATTGAAACATGAAGAAAAATGATTTGAAACACGTCCGTAACTCACCTAGGCCACTCGGGAACCCGTCCAAATATACCAAAAATTCCCATAAGATAACACACACCTAATCGAGGCCTTGATCACGCTCAACTATGTTTTATAAAAGACTAAGCGGGCGTTGCATATATAATCTGGGGTATTATGCCCCAAGTCGATCCCACAGGGAATTTACGTATCAATCAAGGCTTTAGAATACGCAACTTTTACTCAATAAATTCTCTCAAGACTTTTTAATATAAATTGGTGACGTTTTACTAATTCTACTGACAATAATAATAACTAACAATTACTAACAATGTGTTGTAAACAATTATGATAAAGGTCTAAGGTTATGGTTTCCCCCGTCGGTGAATTTACTTCTCGGATACTTCTTATAGTTTGATTAGTTGTCTCTATCAATCATGAACACTCTATCTACCATAAATCTCTCTCAAGTAATTATGATAATTTACTAAACGCACTCTCTCAAGTTACGCTAGCTAGATTGCATTACAGTTCACTTTAGATTGCACCCGAGGTATCGTTATCTCTAATCCAACCTCTAAACCCTCGGTTATGACTTTCGTCTATACTCCGGGAGTGATGTTGTTCAAACAACTACCTAAATATGCACTCTCTCTCAAGTAGATACATAATAAATAGGAACAGCTAATTGAGGGCCCTTCAATCAACTACAACAAGAACGTAGTTGAACAAATAGAGATTAATCAACCAATCAAAACTATATTAATATCACAATAAGTTTATCCCCCAACGGGTTCCACCAAAACCCTATATTAAGAAAATTAGCTACTCATATTCATAAGAATCAATTCTAAAATAACTTGCATAATTGAACTACAAAATAATGAATAAAAGCTATAAAAATCAATATTTGCTTCACTGAGTAGTAATCCACAAGTTTTTCTTTACTTCAATGGTTTCCTCCCTCTTCAAATTGTGTTTTTGGGTCTACTTATATGTTTGGGATAAACCCTAACCGTGTAGGAGACTTCTATTCCAACCGGGAAACACTTAAAACCTTTAAAACTCGGAATTGACCGGACCTCGGGACCCAGGCGTTTGGGCTCAAACGCCCTCTTAACGCCAGGGCAGACCTGGCTTTAGGGGTCTAACGCCCCACTAACGCCAGGCTGACCCTGGCTTTAGGGGTCAAACGCCCCACTAACGGCCGGGTTGGCCTGGCTTTAAGGCCTATAGCCCGGGTCACTCCTTTTCGACTCTTGAGCGTATTTTCGACGTTCATGCATCCATTTAGCTCGGTTTCCATCTCCAATGCACCTACGCATGAAATATACTCCATTATTCAGATAAAAAGTATATTTTTATCATTAACGCACATAAAATGTAAGACATATAACATGTTAAACCATGAATTCTAGCCACGCGTCAATACCCCACACTTAAACATTTGCTCGTCCTCAAGCAATCAAACTACACTCATGTACACAACTTATTAAGCAAATTCCTTTAACACGTTATACCAAGAATATTTAAAACAATTCAAGCACAGAGGTGGGACATCCTCGCCTCAATAGTCGACTCACATATACCATACTTTATTCACAATCCATTCATTACTCTGACATAGAGGTCAACAAAATTACCTTTTCTTCGTGAATCATGTACCCTCACCAAATTCAAGAGTTAGTTCCACACAAAATGAAATTTAAGAACATAGGAACTTAAGATAAAAAGAATTCACTCACTCTCAGAAATAACATTCATATGCCACAAAAGATGCACCATAGGTTTCCCCGTAGTGTACTACTCTACTAATCGAGCTCATTCAGTCTAGGATCAAGCAGGACTTTATTTGGTTGTAATGTAGGCTGCGGGACGGGTAGGATATATTTCGATATAAGAATGGCTACACCTCCATAAGCACTTTAATACACATACTTTAGCTTTTCAACCTCACCCTTATATTAAACCAACTCCGCCTTCACATCAATGTTAATACCCCATACTTCTTTAAGCACAATTACATCAAGAGTCACCACATATATTTTTCTTTCACAACAATACAACTGTTTATTTTATTTATTTATTTTTTCTTTTTTTTTATTTTTCTCAAGTGACTCTTACTTTTTCAAACAATGCACCTTTCTCCTTATTTCAATAATTCCCCTCAAAAACCAACCTACCACCCCACACTTTAACTTTTCCATATTTCATTATTTTTTCAGTGCTTACGAGAGGTGACAAGGTTTAAATAGATGATCGATTCAAACAAAAGGGTACGACTTGTAATGTGGTTGCCAAAGAGATAGGATTATAGGCTCAACGGGGTTAACTACGATACATAATAATTAGGTGGGTAAAATATATATATAGCTGGCTCAACAAAGAAATTCCTATATCACTTCCAAGACTGAACAAAACTTCTATTTTGCTTTGCACACACACGGGGCAAGTTCTAGACATCAAATGCAATGCACAACAATAACATACAAACCTCACACACACTTGGCACATAACTCACAAAGGATTGGATCTATCATGACACTCCAGTCAAAGCAGTTAAGCAAATCTTAAGAATTCCTGATTTAAGGTATTTATCCTGGAGTCAAAAAATTGAGCCTAAACGTCATAACCAAAGTACTGACTATTCTCAAGGAATTAGCACGTTTCGAGATATTTCTACTATTAAGCCATTAACCATGTGATTCCTACTCTTAAAAATTAAAAACTACCTACACCTGGTTCAATTAAAAACCCTTGAAAAAGAACCGTGGTCCAAAGAAAAACCAAGGGGGAATTACTACACTACCTAAAATAAAAAATATTTTTGGTATTTTCGTTAGACTTACTTCCCTCAAGAGAACTGTCTAAGAGATCCATCGTCGGGAAGAGTCTTTTTTTTTCTAAATTTTTTTTCTTTCTGTTTTGTTCTACCTAAAAGAAAAACTTACTAACAATAAAAGCTAAAACTACTAACAAGAAAGCACACTAAACCCAACAAATCACAACAAATATGTACAACACCCCACACATAAATCATGCAGTGTCCTCAGTGCATCATATATAGACAAAACAAGAAATTAAAGTAAGGTGCAAGAAACTCCCTGTTCACATAGCGTCGACATCCTTTCCATTAATTTTTTTACTTCCCATGCTCCTTCGAGAAAATGCTTTAATCACTTTATGCCTCCACTTTGAACTTATAAATTGGATCCCAAGTTTTGAATCTGCTCTATGATCATGCTCCTGGGGTGGTGGAACAAATCTGCCTGGCCCAATAAAACAATGTAGTAATCTGCGCTTCTTGGCCTTTCGATGAAATGTGTACTCCCTACTTTCTGGCAAGAAGAATTCCAGAATGTAGGCATCTTGTTCTTTATCCCTCAACTCCTCAGATGGTTCGGATAACTCTATTTGAATATCATCATCCCAACACAATGTGAAAAAATGGTTGGACTGTGTACCAACATCCTCAACAATAACGACACTAGATTCAACAAAGTATGTATCCTCGATGTCCTTGGTTAACTCTAGTATCTTTTCTACCACATCAGCATCCTCCGATTTCAGTTCCAACCTAGGTGGTTCTTCAATAGATGGCCTGGCCGGCGGGTTCTCTCTTTCCTCTACGTATAGTGACTCAAACTCGAGAGCCTTTGGCCATACCCCTTTTTCCTCAAGTGCTAACACCCAATCTGCCAGTTCTTCACCGTTCATATCATCTAGATTCATCAAACATGCATCCAAAGGATCCCCAACAGTCAGGGATGCATCATCTTTTTGTGAGATCACATTCACAACATCAATAAGAGAGCAGTTGGCGAATTCACTAGGTCGCCTCATAGACTTCTGCACGTTGAAAGTGATTTCTTCATCATTGAGCCTCATCTTAAGTTCACCAGTCTCACAATCGATAAGAGCTCTGCCTGTGGCCAAAAATGGCCTTCCCAAAATTATGGGAATTTTCTAATCCACTTTGCAGTCTAATATCACAAAATCAGCAGGAAATACAAACTTCCCCACTTGCACCAATACATCATCCAGAATACCCGACGGTCTCTTCACCGTCCTATCAGCAAGTTGCAGCAGCATGGAGGTGGGCCTGGCTCTACCAATCCCCAGTCTTTTATATATGGCCAGCGGCATCAGATTAATGCTGGCCCCCAAGTCACATAGAGCTTTGGTGAAAGCTAAGTTGCCTATGGTACAAGGAATTGTAAAACTCTCTGGGTCAGACAACTTTTCAGCAATAGGGCGCGTTACCTCCGCACTACAGGTCTGAGTAAGGGTGACAGTAGCCAGATCTTGGAAGTCAACTTTTCTGGACATCAAGTCCTCATCATTTTAGCGTAACCAGGCATTACCTTCAACGCATCAATCAATGGGATATTTACCTGTATTTGCTTTAGCATGTCCAAGAACTTTTTGTACTGTTCATCCTTTTGGTATTTGGCCAGCCTATGAGGGAATGGAGCTGGCGGTCTCTTTTTCCCAGTAATTTGGGACTTTTCTTTCTCAGTCACAACCTCAACTACCGGTTTCTGGGCCATCTCCACTTCTTTTTCAGTCTCACTCTGTGCACTGGGTTCTCCTTCAGTAGGTTGTACTGTTACCTTAGTCAAGTTTATCGAATCATCAAGTTCAATCGGCATGGGTACCCATGTCTCGGCCTGTCTGCTTTCACGATCTCTCTCCCTTTCCAAGTTTAAGTCTCTGCCACTACGGAGAGTCACTGCCATCAGCTGACTTGGGCCCTGGTCCATAGGATTTACCTGAGTATCTGCA
>ML370273.1:3159-17431 GCA_005239525.1 Nicotiana knightiana
GAAAGTTATAACCGAGGGTTTAGAAGTCGGATTAGAAATAACGATACTTCGGGTGCAATCTAAAGTGAATTGTAATGCAATCTAGCCAGCGTAACTTGAGAGAGTGCGTCTAGTAAATTATCATAATTACTTGAGAGAGATTTATGGTAGATAGAGTGTTCATGATTGATAGAGACAACTAATCAAACTATAAGAAGTATCCGAGAAGNTATGGTAGATAGAGTGTTCATGATTGATAGAGATAATTAATCAAGTTATATGAAATATCCGAGAAGTAAGTTCACCAACTGGGGAAACCATAGCCTTAGACCTTTATCATAATTGTTTACAACACATTGTTAGTAATTGTTAGAAATTATTATTGTCAGTAGAACTAGTAAAACATCACCAATTTATATTCAAAAAAGTCTTGAGAGAATTGATTGAGTAAAAGTTGCGTATTCTAAAGACTTGATTGATACGTTAATTTCATGTGGGATCGACTCTGGGCATAATACCCCGGATTATATTTGCAACGCCCGTTTAGTCTTTTATTAGACATAGTTGAGCGTGATCATCGACTTATTGGAGTGATTTTTCAATTCTTTGCTAAAGTCGTGGTTTCATTATTCAAATTAGTTTCTTATAGTTATATTTATAGTATGTAATTGTTTTGGCCAGATTCAAGCTAATCGGGGTTGGAAAATCAAGGGGAAGGTATTCTTATTGATTGAGTGCGCGAGGTTTGAGGTAAGTGACTTGTCTAACCATGTGTGGGAGAAATTCCCCTTAGGAGTTGGTATTGTTATGTTATTTGCAATACATGAAGACCATGCACGCGAGGTGACGAGTGCGTACTTGGCCTAAATGTTGAAAATCCAATTTTTGCTAAATAGTTCCTTTTTATTCTCTTAATTGAGTTACTCTAGCACGTGTAGTCATCATGTTCTAATGCACATGTCTATGTGTCTTATCTCTTACTTGCAATTTGTGCAACATGCTTAGTTGAATTAGTTGCAATTTGACACGAGGTTTCTATCGTACGGAGTGTTTTTGTGGCACGAGGTTTCTGCCTTGCGGAGTGTTATTGTGGCACGAGGTTTCTGCCGTGCGGAGTGTTATTATGGCACGAGATTTCTATCATGCGGTTATCATTGTTTGCACGAGGATTCTGTCTTGCCGTTGTGAGATATTTATTTTTGAAACTACGAGGAGGTACCTTGGGAGCGCCCTTGTTGTTTACCTTTGTTTGCTGTATTGTTGTTGTTGTTATTTCATAACTTGTAAGATTTTTGTTTCCTTACGTGTTGTGATTGTCTTCTTGAATTTCATATTGTTATCTTGTGTGAATTTCTATTTTTACACTTCTATGTCATCTCATTACATTATTATATCTTCAGTCTTGTTTTCTTATTATTCCCAGTGGGACCCTGACCTGACCTCGTCACTACTCTACCGAGGTTAGGCCTGACACTTACTAGGTACCGTTATGATGTACTCATACTACGCTTCTGCACATATTTTTGTGCAGATCCAGGTGCATCTGATCAACCTCGATATTAGTGCAATGTGTTGCTGCTTTAGAGACTTCAAGGTACACCTGCCCATGTCCGCAGGCCTCGGAGTCCCCTTCTATCCCGTTCTTTTCTTATTTCTTTATATTTTGGTAGACAATGATGTATAGCATTATACGGTACTGTATTTAAAGCTTGTGACTTATATTTCACTAAGTTTTGGAGATGTTATATATTGAGTTTTGGTAGGTTCTTTTTATGAAATTGTTGGGATGTTCAAGTTTTAATCTATTATCTAGTGTTTCTGTATATTGTTAGGCTTACCTAGTCTTAAAGACTAGGTGCCATCAAGACATCCTACGGAGTGAAATTTGGGATCGTGACAACTAGTCTTTTTTTTCTTTTGTTTCGTAACTATTTGATTTATTTAGATTAAAGAAATTAAATATAAAATATCTCGTATATTTTTGGGATAAATCATTCTAATAATATGTATTAAAGTGGCTCTGCATCTAAATTTCAAAAGAAACATTGCTGAACAAACAAGCTAAGTTATTATTTATATTAATAACTAGTCTCTGGACACGCGTGTACTCCATATAGAATAACACATATTTCAAGTGTTGAGCCTAAAATTTAAAGGACACAAGAAGTTGTACTCATTTTAGCTTTGATTATAATATTGATGTCGATTATGTAAATAAATTATTAAAAACATAATTATCATTGAAGAAATTTGTTGATATTAATATAAACAAAAAAAAAATTCAAGTATACTAACTAAATATTGATCATGAAACAATGATATTCATTTAATTTAAAAATTGTTATTAAAACATCTATATAATACAAAGCAAAAAAGTAATTCACTTTCGCAGAGATTACCTTCTTCCTATAAAAGAAACATCTACGAAAATGGAGTAAATATATCTCTTTCTTTGCATAAATGTTGTGTTGAAGTATGCATTTGGACACAACAACAAAAATAATAACAATCCCAGTGAAATCTCACAAGTGGAGTTTGGAGAGTATAGTAAGTACGCAGACCTTACCTCTACTTTAGGGAGGAGATAAAGGGGTTGTTTCCGAGAGACCCTCGGCTCGAGAGAAAGAATAGAAACAAGAAAATAACAACAACAAGTATAGAAAAATGATATCAACAATGTATGAATCAGAAAAATAGATGGAAGAAAGCCATATCAATAGCAATAATGATAATAATAGCAACAAGCAATAACAATGACAAGGTACTAAAAAACCAAAGTGGACGATAGTATGAAAACAACCCTAATACTAGAAATCTAAGAATAACGACAAGATACTAATATACTGGCCCTAATAAATCCGGAACGGATCTAAAAAATACACTACGATCTATTACACGTCTACCTAATCCTCGACCTTCATACCCATATCAAGGGTCATGTCCTCGGTAAGCTAAAGGCATGCCATGTCCTGCATGATCACCTCTCTCCAAAACTTTTTAGACCGCCATCTACCTCTTTTCATACCCTCCAGATCCAATTGTTCACACCTCCTTATTGGGCATCTAAGTTTTTCCTTCTTACATGCTCGAACCATCTAAGCCTCGCTTGTGTAATGATCCGACCGGTCGTTTTGAGCTTTAATATTTTGTTCATTAGTTTGAGGTATTAAGTATCTTCATACTATGTATTATGACTAGTGGTCATGATCAGATTTGATTTTTCGAACAATTCGGAATGAATTTGGAAGAGTGATTCTCACTTTAGAAGCTTAAGTGGAAAATATTTATCGAGATTTGGATTTTGCGGTAACAACCCCATAACGGTATTTTTGATGGCTCTGATAGGTTCGTATCATAATTTTGGACTTGGGCGTATGCCCGGAATCGAATCCGGAGGTCCGCAGGTTGATTTGTGTTGTTTTTCCGAAAGTTGATATTTTAAAGGTTTAGAAATTTGATAAGTTTGACCGTAGGTTGAATTCATAAATATCGTTTTTGGATTTCTTTCAGGACATGGAATAAGTCTATTTTGTCATTTGGAACTTGTCCGCAAATTTTGCCATCATTTCGAGTTGATTTGATAGGAGTCGGACACACTGTGATGTTTTTAGAAGTTCTTGAGTTTCATGTTGATTTCATGTTTTTTGGAGGTCCGGTTCATGATTTTGGATGTTGTATTGATGATTTGATCGCGCAAGCAATTTGGTGCTATATTTTTATACTTGTGTTGATGTTTGGTTTGGAGCCCCGAGGGCTCATGTGAGTTAAGGATGTGTTTCGGAGTGTTTGGAAGAGTTTTAGTATTGCCAGTGTGATCTGGTACTACAGGCGTCGCAAATGCGAGGTGGGAGGTCACATTTGCGACGTATATCTAAGTCTGCTAGTTTCGCAAGTGCAAACACAGAGTTCGCATTTGCGTAGGTGGTGTTGGGTGAGCTTTCTCGCATTTGCGATCAGTCTGGTCACATTTGCGAAAATTATGTCGCATTTGCGACTCTATCAGGGATGTGAGGACTTTGATTTTGTGATGGATTCGTCGCATTTGCGAACCCCAAGTTGCGTTTGTGACACTTGCGGCTGGAAAAAAGTTGATGGACGGGAGTTTTGGTTTCATTTTAAATTTTGGAACCCTTGACTCGGTAGAAGGCAATTTTGAAGAGGGGTTTTCATCTACAAACTTTGGGTAAGTGATTCTAATCTATTTCTAATCATATTTCATCAATATATCTTAGATTTTAACATCAAAATCAAGTGAACCGAAGTGAAAATTGTGACAAGTTTTTGAAAAAATAAAAATTTGAGTTTTGAGAGATGATTTGGACTCGAATTTTGAAACTAATCATATATTTGAACTCGTGGGTCATGGGTAGTCAGAATCTACCATTGGACCCGAGTTTTGACCGGGCGGGCCCAGGGTTGACTTTTGTTAACTTTTGAGAAATTGTGTAAAGATCGTAACTTTAATTATTGAAATTGACTTCTCTTACATTATTTGATGTTATTGAGTCAATTTTGGTTAGATTTCGATCGTGGGATGATTGTAAAGGAACAGCTATTTTAGAGTGTCTATTGAGGGATTTTGAGGTAAGTATCTTGCCTAACTTTGTGGGGGGGGGGGGGGGGGGAGGGAACTACCCCCTTAAGATTTGAGTCGTTTATGTTATTTTTGTGTCATGTAGAAGCCGTGTACATGGGCTAATACTTGGTATTTGACCGGTGTAGACTTCTAGTCTTCTTTCATGCATTTAATTGTATTTGTCACGACATGTTATATCTTTCGTTATTGAATTTGTTTACGTTCCTTACTTGAAGTTGTTAGTACATGTTCTATCTTTTATTGTCAAGTTTACTCCTTATCTGCTTTAATTGTTAATTGCAATTACTTGTTGAATTCATGCCTTATCTGTTACGTGCCTTAATTGTTAATTGATTCTTTGTAATTGTATCTTTATTCATGAACCGCCAATGCTTGCTATTTGACTTTCTGAGTCTTCATGTAACTATTTTATCCGGTCGTGATATTCTTTGTTTAGTTCTTTATTTCATTTACTTTGTGATATGTCGTAGTTAGTTGTAGTTTGTTTGCTTAATTCATATTGTTTGAGGATCGGGTTGCACACCGCAATGAGAATTGAAGGATAATAAACTGAAATGATGGAATAAGGGAGGATTCTGATATTGATAAATAATGATATGATAGGATTGGTTTACGCGCCGCAACAGTTTGTGTACGTAATAATTGATATTGATAAATGATGATATGGTGGAATAAGGAAGGATTATGATATTGATGAATGATGATATGGTGGGATCGGGTTACGTTCATCTTCTGGATATGGGAGTTCTTGACTGGCGAGCACCCTTCCCCATATAATATAGTCGGTCTAACCACCACTTTATAGAACTAACTTTTAAGTTTTGGTGGCACATTCTTGTAGCATAGAACCGTGGATACAAACCTTCATTTCAAACCCGCCTCTATACCGTGTGTGATATCCTCGTCAATTTCTTCGTTCTCTAAGATAACTGACCCAACATACTTGAAACTCCCTTTCTTAGAGATGACTTGCAAGTCAAGTCTCACGTCCATCTCCAATCCTCCCGTCTTGCCGCTGAACTTGCACTCTAAGTATTTTGTCTCAGTCCTGCTCAACTTGAAATCTTTAGACTCTAAGGTTTGTTCCAAACCTCCAACTTCTCGTTGACACCGCCTCGCGTCTCATCAATTAGTAATATATCATCAGCGAATAACATACATTTGGACAAGAAGCCAAAAATGACCATTAAAGAAGCAATAGATAATACGAATATCCATATTATCTGTCAGTTAACCTATTTTTTATTTGTACTGGACGAATATTTTATTTATTTTTGTCTAACCGATTTTTGACCACCGCTCATATTCGATTTGACCTGCCCTTTTGATGTCCCTAGTGGTGATAATTAACTTTTTTTATTTAACTGAGCAATTAATCTGAAAATGAATCTAACATCCATAAGTCCATATAATATGCGCCAATATGGTACATCAGATCGTAACTCCATATGGATTATCATAAACACGTACGCAGAATCTATTTGACTAGGACCCTCAATTAAAATAAATGAACGTGATATTTATACCAGAAAAATAAATACGTAATCATCAAGCTAATTTCTAATTTTCTCTCAACTGTACTCACATCACATGGAAAACCTACATGATTGATTAATAAACTTTGATATAATAAACTTTGATTATAACTCTTATAGAGTTTGCAAGAAATTATAACCATCCGAAGTGACCGAATTTTTATGTCTTGCGATGATCAAATTCATGTATGATTATGAGCACAAAGAAGTGGAAACATGTCCCACTGAATTTGTTTTATTCCCATTCCCCTTAAGAGAATGTGATAGCAATACGTGTTAAGTCTGAAGAAGACAAAATTATTACCGTGAAGGTATCAATGGATGTGGACGTGACAATAGACGAAATTATAATCGTCATTATTGGGATAATGAGAATAATAAGAATTCTCAAAATAATCTTTCACTCTTTGAAAATAATATTTGTCATCGATTTAACATGAGATTTTGTAAAGCACATATAGATGATTATGGTCCATTCATGATGTGAATATGAAAACATCTGATTTATGAATACATATTCATTCTTGGAAGAATATGAACATGCTAGTGGTAGTGAATATACCACACTCACATCTAAAAGGAGGTTTGAGATGAAATAAGAAAATTATTTTATTATTATGGCATGAATGATCATTGATCACGTACCTATTATGATTAGCCAAAATATTATGGTAATACTATTATTACATGGCAAAAGTAATAGAAGCAACATATCTTGCCTATAATGATTTTGATCATGACCATAATGGTATAACTTTCTCCTTGAAAATATTCACCGTATGGATGTTGATGAATATATGGTAGTACCAAATTAATTGGGAGTTCTAGAAGAGCCAATTATTACTATTTTGGAGGAATAAAATTGATTATCAATAAGGCATTGTGTTGTAGTAAGTCTCAAAGAAATATAATTGGGTTTCTAAAGTATTCGCGAAAGCGGTTGGTTAAATTGAGACTATAAATAAATGAAAGATTTAATATCTTCTATTACTACAACTTGTAGCGGAGTAATATGTATGCGAAAAGTTACCCGCTTTATCTCCAATTTGTACTACATAAATAAAAGAATGCCACAATAAACTTGGAGTTTATTGATAATTGCACACGTCATGGTATAAACCTGAAGTTTATCAATATCGATAATTTATCCAGTTGGCATAATTGATTTTAGCCACGTTAATTTAAATAATGTGCAAAAATTAAAGAGAATTCACATGGGTAAATATTAAAGAACAAGAAAGTTATTTACGAATACTCTTATTTTGCTTGTTCTCGTGATCATTATACCAACTAAAATTGGGTTTGAATCCTTCAATACTGAAATTTATCAAAGGTGAATATGGGCTCATTCACCTGCCATGTATACCACATAAGATGCATCTATGAGATGGTTACATGTGCGATTATTATTAACCCGTAATATGGTATTTGCGAGGTAACTTGCTCAATAATTTAATTTCGAGCATAATTTCCATATTTTCTATTCAAGATAGTTCATCTTGATAAGTTGGTTTCGATTAGCAAAATGATTTAGTGAGTGCCTTCACTTAATAGCTAAACTATTGCTTATGAGAACACCGTTATCTACATCATTTTGATATACGTTATATATGAAAGTATATTACATTCTCCCTTCAAAAGTGGTTCAGGGTCAGGAAAAACCAAATAATTTCATCTTATTATTATTAAAGAGCGGTGTATATTTTGATTAACACCATAATGCACAAATATGGGCTTCCAAAGTTGAGGGAGTAAGTTAGTTTTTCTAACATGAAGGAGAGAGATGATAAACATTTTAGAAAAGGTTCTATGGAATGAATTATCAATTCTCGATAAGCATGATAATGTGATAGCGAGGAGTTTCAAGGTGCAACATATTCATTGAAGTTAATATGGATGATTTATTTATCAAATCTCTGCTGACGTCAACATTCAAGAAGCTAGTGCACAAGATTAGGATGTGAATTGATGCTCTCATCAGGGGGAGTTAATACGCGTTGTACTCTTTTTCCCTTACAAGGTTTTGTCTCACTGGGTTTTTCTTGCAAGGTTTTTAACGAGGCAATCAAAAGGCGTATTGTTAGATATGTGTACTTCTTTTCCTTCTCTAGAATTTTTTTTCACGCTAGATTTTATTTTAGTTAAGGTATTAACGAGGCACATTGTTTATTGAATACACATTCAAGGGGGAGTGTTATAAATAAATTCTATTTAAGGTGAATGTCTATATTTTAAAGAGATCTTAGGGTTTGTTACTTGGTGGCTAAGACACTTTTCCCTATAAAGAGAGAAGTTTATTTCATTCTAATTGATCACATATCAATCAGAATTCTCCATCTATATTTTTCTCTGCAATACTCTTCTTTTTCTTTTATTGTTTCATAACATCTTCCTATTTATTTAAACTTTGACACACAAAGTTAGGGGCATTTGCATCTATACCCGCTTTTTGTGTCACATTTTAACTTGTGTCCGCTTTGCAAAAAGAATTATAAGTGTATCCATTTTTTCGCATAACTTCGGCATACGGGGCTGAAGTAGCAAAGACAATCACGCAAAACTTCAGCATTCTAGTAGACGGGCCTGAAATAGCAAGTGTTCTGAACTTAAGCATAGTAGCTGAACTTAAGCATAGTAGTTGAAGTTTTGTTCTCTATTTGCTGAAGTTTTTGTTTAACTTGTGCACGTCTTAATGCAAAGTTTTTGTTTGTAATTGCTGAAGTTTTTACTTTTGTAACTGGCGAACTTCAGCTCTAGAACTGAAGTTTTTGTTTTGTAACTGGCGAACTTCAGCTCTGATAAACATATTTATGGCAATTATCCCATGAACTAAAGTTCCATAGCAGCACCAACAGCAGCACCAACAGAAGAAGAAGAAGAAGAAGAAGAAGAAGAAGAAGAAGAAGAAGAAGAAAACGAATGAGGAGAAGGAGGAGGAGAAAGGGGGTTGAAGTTATTTAAAAAGTGGGTATAAGTTAAAAAAATTTAAAAAAAAATGAGTATATATTAAATGGGACGACCAAATAGGACGCCCGTGTAATTTTTAGACAAAGTTACCTAATAATTGAGATCCGCAAACTGGCTTGGTTTCCTCTACATAAAAAATAAAACAAAAATGGAAACCAAACAATTTTCTAATACACCAAAGGACCCAAAAAAATCTTAAAAAACTATGGGAATCTTTTTGGGGCCCCATGAGTTAACCTCAGATAATCTTTAATACTACTATAATTCACCTACTACTACAATCCAACAATTTTCCATGTCAGCACTAATCGATTCATTTGTGTCTGTCTATAGTACTATATCTTTGTGTATGTTTTAGGTAGGAGAACTATTTTTACTGTTATATAGTGATCAATCAAGAATGGCGTTACAGAGGAAATTACTAAAAGGGTGTGCTGGAATTGGCAAGTGTAGGTGGTTGAGGTACTTTTCCGGTCAAGCGGTGGTGGCGCCGCCCGAACTGCCGCCATTTGACTACCAGCCAAAGCCGTATAAAGGGCCTTTGGCTGATGAGGTTTTGGAGAAAAGAAAGAAGTTTTTGGGTCCTTCCCTCTTCTACTACTACCAAAAACCTGTAAATATCTCTTCTTCTTTTTAACTAATTACCCGTTAGTTTAACATTTTCTTGGTTTTGAGATAATTAGTGGATTTTAAAGCATATGAATCTACAAATTGAAATGTATGATTTACTGTAGAGATAAATAAAAAAAAAGGAAGAGGGATTGTGTTTTTCTGTGCATAAGTCTGATGATCAAGATTTGATTTTGAATATTTTGGAATGTGTATCTTATCGAGTGTTTTACACCATTTTGATATTTATTATTGAATGAGTCAATGTCTTTCTTCAGTGAATGAGTAATATAAAATTTATTTTCCAATTTGAATTTTGAAGTGTCAGTGAGGATTCATATAGTCGGTCTCAACTTGTTAAGGACCGAAGCGTAGTTGTTGTTGTAGAGTGTCTTGTCTTGCAAGTAGAGATGACAAGTTTTTTCTTTCCTTTGCATTTGGATTACTTGATTCAGTCACTCCATTAGAAAGAAATTGACAGCATCATGTTTATGATGAGCTGGTTTGGTAAATATGAAATGGTGTTGTCTCGTCTTGAATTGTATCCATAACTTTTTGTTGATCTCATATGGTCAAATGTGGCACACTTAATAACTGATCAACAATGTTGTATTGGGGAAGTCTGCATGTGTTTAAATGTGTGTTTATAGCTTCTACTTAGGGTCTATTTTGCTATAAATGTCATTATAATGCTTGCTAGAGCACTTCAATGGAGCCTTTGATTGCTAACTTCTTGAGCGGGGCTTGTTCACTCGAGGAGGCGCCTTGAAAGGACAGCCCTTGTTGTCTTCTTCAACTCTCTGCAAGTTCTATGATGGATATTTGATATTCTATTGTTAGGCCGATTCTGGTTTCTTTAAGGTTTCTTCTGAATTTATAAGATTTGAGAGATCTATTCCTCTTGTTATATTTTATTTTCCTACTCGTACGGAATGGTTGACCAAAATAACTAGAAGGAAAACAGTCATAAAGTAAATGTCCGTGTTGGTATGTGAGAGCTCTATAATTGCTTTCCTTAAAGCTGTGTCTCTTTCTAATAACTCTTTTACTTCTTCAAACAGCTAAATATTGTTGAGGGGAAGATGCAATATTTGTATGATGAGAATGGAAGACGTTATCTTGATGCTTTTGCTGGAATAGTTACTGTCTCATGCGGTCATTGTCATCCTATGGTGTTGGATGCCATCACGGAGCAAAGCAAGCTTCTCCAACATGCTACAACCATATATCTACATCATGCGATCGGCGATTTTGCGGAGGCATTGGCATCTAAGATGCCAGGAAACCTAAAGGTTAAAATAATACCACTACCCTAACGGTCTATTTGGTGTGCATTTTCTTCAACTATATTATATGCATAAATAGTATAGACTGAGTTTCTGTACTTCGAAGTTCCATTTTGGGCTCTGATAGTCTACTTACGGAAGGTGCCCCTGATATGATTCCTTTTCCCATTTTTTCATTCAATCATGACAGAAAGATTTGATATTTATACCTTACAATAGTGTAGGTTACCATGACATGTTTTTCTTTTATCTTAAATTGGCCTTTGTTGATATCCTTCCCTTCATCTATACTTTCTTTTTGGCGTGTTCCTTTTATCATTCAGAATGGAATTTTTAAATAACTTCTATATGATATCTAATTCAAACTTTTTTCACATGATTTCTGATCCTTGTCAAACTATGCCTTGAAAGTTTGGACTTCGGGAGTATGTGATACAAGATTCTAGAATCTTGTGATTTGTTCACCATTTGAAACTACTAATTCTTTTTCTGTTGTAGCTTATGCAATTTTATTAAGGTTTAGGGTCGTGGAGAAGTTTTAGTCAGATTGTAATAACTTCCTCTATAGTAATGGGTACAGCAATTTCTATCACGCGTTCATGAGATTAAAGATAGAGGTTGGATTATTAGACTAATTGTTTACCTAAAATACCTTTGTTGTCAAATTACTTTCACTTCTTGTCTTCTGTAAAGAATGTAGACATGCAATATCTATATTGGCATGTAATTCTTGTTTGTTGTTATGAACTAAGCCAAAAATGCTAGTACAAGATAAACACAAATTTAATCCAGAAAACGAAAGAGAGGTAAGTTCAAAGCACCCCGTATCCATTGAGTTGTTAGATTTTAATCCCTCCATTTTGAGTTTGGGTAATTCGATTTTAAGACCAATAGTCTGATGTGACCTGAAGCCCCTTAAACAATCCAAATGCTGCAGTATAAGAGGAATACCTTATCATGTAAACCAGAGTATGCCTATAAATTTGGATTGGTTTGTGTGTGCGAGGTTTATCTTCTGAAACATGAGCTCAATCGGTATCCTATAAGGAACTTTCTAATAATTGTCAGTCTGACTTGCTTGTTTCGAACTGCAGGTAGTATATTTCGTAAATTCAGGGACAGAAGCAAATGAATTAGCGATGCTGATGGCACGACTATACAGTGGTAACCTAAATATGATTGCCTTGAGGAATGCATATCATGGCGGAAGCGCTAACACAATTGGGCTAACTGCTCTTAACACATGGAAGTACCCTATTCCACAGGTCTACCCATGCGCCAAAGCATGAAGAATTAGAAGTGTATCTTCCTTTGTTTATTTTATTAGTTGATCTAGTGAACACTTCGATGAAAGATGTTCATGCCATCTGAAATTTGACAATCCCCATGCTTCTCTTTAATTTCTTTGATAATTTACAGGGTGAAATCCATCACGTTCTGAATCCTAACCCATATCGTGGAGTATTCGGATCTGATGCTAAACGATATGCTGAAGATGTACAGGATCACATTGATCATGGTACTTCAGGAAAGGTTGCTGGTTTTATTGCTGAGACAATTCAGGTTTGGATTTGTTAATTCTCCCTTCAATGTGGAAAAATGCTGCTTCGAGACTTAGACCAGAAGGATGAACATTTCAAGTGTGATAATTTTCTGTTTTTTTTTTTTTTTTTTTTAGGGGGTTGGAGGAGCAGTTGAACTAGCCCCTGGATACTTGAAGTTGGTTTATGACATTGTTCGCGAAGCAGGAGGTGTTTGTATTGCTGATGAAGTTCAAAGTGGCTTTGGTCGCACAGGAAGCGACTACTGGGGTTTTCAGACACAGGGTGTGATTCCTGATATAGTTACAATGGCAAAGGTATTGTAATTATTTCTTTTCATCTTTTTTCTCAGCCCTGTTCCTGTTATGGGAGACTTGCTCCATAGACCCTGCCGCCTCCTAAAACTTTCATCCCCAATATTCTCTCTGGGCAAGGCGTTAGGTGCGCTTATATCTTATTTTAAGACGAGGTCGCCATGCCGCTTGCTTTAGTCGCTAGTCGGATGCAAGTTGAGATGAACAGACTGGGCTGAACCTCCCTATGACAAGAGCTTTTGGTCTCCATAAGAGTGCACCATATTTATTAATTACATATCATGTCTTTTTCTGTTATGCATCTTGTGGAATGGCCTGTTATTCCTGAGTTTATGATTTTTCAGGGTATTGGAAATGGTTTACCACTTGGAGCTGTTGTCACAACGCCAGAAATTGCAAGTGTTATGGCTCAAAAGATACAATTTAATACATATGGGGGGAACCCTGTTTGCTCTGCTGGTGGACATGCAGTACTCAGAGTTATTGATAAGGAACAACGCCAAAAGCATTGTGCTGATGTTGGCTCACACTTGACTGGGCGGCTGAGGGATCTACAGAAAAGACACGATAGTAAGTCTCTTGCGCTTTCAAACTCAGACATGTATTAGCCCTGGATTGCTTTTCATTCCAATCAAATTGCTTCAGTTTATATAGCACCAAATGTCGATATCCTGGCATCAAGAATTGATCATTTTTCTGTTTCCGAGTCTTCTGCTTTAGTGATCCTTTAGTTTTCCTCCTAGTGACTTGCATCTTCTGGTTAATACCATCACTAACAAATCTTGTTGCTGGCAGTAATTGGAGATGTGAGAGGCAGGGGTCTAATGGTTGGTATCGAACTCGTAACTGACAGAAAAGAGAAGACACCCGCCAAGGCAGAAACTGGAGTTATCTTTGAGAAGCTTAGAGGTTAGTATAATCAGCTGATGAATTAAAGAGAACCGAAAACCGTTGTATGTATACTAACGATGCACTTGCTTCTGGATGTAGAACTTGGTGTTCTTGTAGGGAAAGGTGGTTTACATGGAAATGTTTTCAGAATAAAGCCTCCTATGTGTTTTGGCAAGGATGATGCAGGTAACCTCTTTACCCACTGGTTCAATATTCGCATACTTTTCTTGGATTATTCCATCTTATATGCACTAGAAAAGATAAGGAAACAAGCTCCTTTTGTTTTCAGATATTTCATTCGCGAGAAATTTAATGTCTGGTTTTGAGCAATTAAACTTCTTTTTTGTGCAGACTTCTTAGTTGATGCATTGGACTATTCAATTTCAAAGTTGTGAAAATCTCTCAAAGAGTAGCCAGATTGTTGTGAATTGCTCAAACCAAAGGACAGCTTATTTCCAGTACAATAACTATGTAAACGAAAGCAAGTGATGCTAAAGTCCTGCTATTTTATTCCTAACAGTGTCTTCCAATCTACAAAATAAAAGGGAAGGGG
>ML370273.1:29256-39902 GCA_005239525.1 Nicotiana knightiana
AAAAAAAAAAAAAAAAAAATAACCCAGCCCGGCCCGGCCCTTGGACCCGTAACCCTTACAGTTCATTTTTTACCCGGATGGATCCGGACCCGTTAAGCCTAGTAAACCCTAACTCGTAACCGGCTCGGCTCGGAACCCGGACAGTTCCATTTTTTCTCTACCTAGCCCGGCCCGGCCCACCCGTTTAACACCTATAGTCCAAACATAATTTTAATTTGAAAAAAAAAAACCACTTTTTTCCGAGATTTCACAATTTTTATGTCCAAACGCCCACTTACTACATATGTCACTCCCACTCAACTTTGCACATCAAGTGTTTGGAGTTTACATGGGAACATCCGTTGCAAATATGGCCATTAATGGCTGCACGCGCTATAGGCGGTAAGATTTAGGAGTTTAGCACTTTTAATAATTTTTTACATAAAAAAAATTGTTACATTAGCTGGCATGGTGTCGACATAAGGCAAAAACAATGTTATAATGTTGTCATATTGCGTAATTAAGAAAATGAGGGTTTAATGAATACTAGTATGAATTGATAATTGGATTCTAGTATATTCACGATAATGATTTTCTTGTTTTTATGTTAATCTTTGGCCTAGAAGTTAACAAGTCAGATTCAAAACCTCTAGTAAGTGTAGATGCATTCAATGTAAATGTTGTTGGTTAACAAATTCTATTCGTAAATATCATTGTTCACTAACGTCAAAAACTTGTTTGCATTTATAATGTGACAACGAATATATTGTGCGATATATGTCAATATTTTTATATAAATAACTAGCACGTAACTATTATAAGCTTTAAAAATTTAAGAAAACTTCAAATGTTAGAATTATAAACTTCAATAGTATTAGTTCATTAAATAAACCTTAATCCATAGAAATGAATATTAATATATTCTAACATATAATCACAACTTGTAAACAATTTATTAATGTCGATATATTCCTCCATCCACATAGTACTCTTCTCAATTTGACTGTCTAACTTTCCTACTGCTGTCTTCTACGGGCTACAGCTCAATCTTTTCTTCTTCTTCTTTTTTGAAAATCAAACTAGGATGTTATAGGATTAAAAAGATTTATATTAAATTAGCTAATAAAGCTAAATTATAAAAGTGATGAATACATTAGTGTGCTTTTTTTTTCGATTTGTGTTCTATGTTTAACCAAATAATATAGAGCTGGTTTAACTAATTAAACTTATATAAATGAGGTTAAATCTTTGTTAACAACAATATCGTTGAAAGAAATCCCAGTAGTATACGGTCAAATCTGTTCGAACAGGTATGATAGGATGCAATAGTCAATGGTCTTGAATGAAAATAGAAATAATGCAACATTGAATGTAGATGAACAATAATAAATGGTATATATGTAAATAAATGCAAAGGAGTCACCCAAGATGGAGTAACGAATATTCTTTATGACAATGATGAGTGATGGACAATTCTTTGAGTATCTGAGTAATTCTCGGATCTGGTGAAAAAATGTAGACAAGTATCTTAGTGAAAAGGTTATGTTTGTATCCTTGCAATAAGATTTGATTCTCTTCTTTATAGTCAAAGAGTGTTTTACGAATGAATATCACATGTCCCCTGCCATTGTCTTTCTTTCTTTTTATAGGAAACATGCCCTAGAAACCCTAACAATATAAGTGCAGAGAAAAATCACTAGAATATTCTCCTTTAGGTCTTATCTTAAAGCTAGTTGTTATAACACTGCCACTTCACCTTTGTTCTGAATTTCTCGAGAGCGTAGGCTATTTCTGTAGGTGCCACACTTTAATTGTGAGCAAATCATATGGGAGGCATACCATTTCCATTTCGGTGAGTCCCAGTCCTTGGCCGGGATGGACCTTCTTCACAGCGAAGGGGAGGTGCGGTAGCCGCCCTGACGTATAGTCGATGTCGTTCCTGTTGGGTCGTGGAACCGGGTTATCCCTTCTGGTGTTCTCTCTTCGTTCTTTTCAGGATTCGGTTTATACCAAGGTTAGCCGGTGGGTTGACCCGTTGAGGTCGTCTTCTTCTGCTTGGACCTCAGCACAATAAGCATTATGGATTTTGTCCCAAGTGGTTGGAGAATACTTCATGAATCGACTCAATAGTTTCTAGTCGCTCTTGACCCATCTCTACTCAACCCGTTCTAGAAAGCTGCGACCGCCTTCCCTTCGAACACGTTCAGTAGGGCCATCCTTACTCTGTTGAATCGGGCGAGAAAGTCCATTAGTCCTTCTCCCAAAGACTGCTTGATAGGGAATATGTCTTTACTCTTGCTTCGGCCTTCTTGGCTCCGGCATGGGCAGTTACAAACTTATCGACCATTTTTTTGAAAGTTTCTATGGAGAGGGCTGGTAGCTCTGAATACTATGTTAATGACCCCCCCCCCCCCCCCCCCCCCCCCCCCCCCGTAAGGGTCTCTCCAAACTTCTTCAGCAGAATAGAGGATACTTGTTCCAAGGCTAGGTCGTGGCCTTTCACGGTGGTGACATAATGAATCATTCCCAAGATCGGTCGTTCTGTCGTATATCCTAAGGTGGGGCGGTATTTTGAAGGTCTTTGGTATGGCATGTAGGGATGCGTCATCATTGTACGACTGCTCTCCGAACCTACCAGCGTCCCTTTTCGACAACAGCTTAGGAGCGCCTTTTATCTTGACGACTCATTGGTGTTCTTTTATCTGATCACGGAGTGCTTTTTTTTCATTATCCATTTCTTCCATTCTCTTTAGAACGTCAACGAGGGTGCTGTCACCTGCATTGTTAGTAATATTGTGAGTTATATCTGTCGTCAGATGGCTTGGTCGGTTGCACTGCTCGTTCGTTGGTGTTATCATGCAAGCTCTCGCATTTCTGTAGTCATTCCTGGAATCAGTCTGTTGAGGACGCTCGCCAACATGTCGGTCAGCCATGCCTCAAGGAGTTTTTTCATAGCTGGGGGCGTCCCATCTTCTGCGGACGTGAAGGCTCCTTTTTCATTGGGTTTTTTCATGTTGGAGTGGGGGGAGGCGACCTCTCGCGCCTAGGGGACGCATTGGGCATCACGTCCTCGCCTATTGTTTTGTAGCTCTCGTTGATAGAGTTCATGAGGTTGTTGGGGAGATCACTTGTTATTCTCGTCCTCTCTCCTAGGTTACCTGCCATGTTGGTTTATGTACGTACAAAGAGAGAATAAAATCCTTGGGGATTGTGAAATTAGTGACTTGTGTTAGTTACGAATCTGAAGGAAACTATAAAATTAACATAGAAGTCCCCACAGACAGCGCCAAACTGTTTGACCAAAAAATATAAATCTTGGTTTAGCTAATTAAACTTATATTAATAAGGGTAAATCTTTGTTAACAACAATATCCTTGAAAGAAATCCCAGTAGTACAACAAATGACGTGCATATCTGTTCTAAAAGGTATGACAACATGCAATAGTCAATGGTCAAGAATCAAAATAAAAATAATGCAACATTGAATGTAGATATACAATAATAAATGGTATTTATGTAAATAAATGCAAAAGAATTACCCAAAACAAGATGGGAGTAATGAATGTTCGCTCTGATAATGATGAGTAATGGACAATTCTTTGAATATCTGAGTTATTCTCGGATCTAGTGGAAAAGTGTAGATAAGAATCTTAGCGGAAATGTTATGTTTGTTGTTTACCCTTAAAACAGATAACAATTAAATTTATAAGTGGTTTTAAGGATATGTGATTTCACTTGGTACAAACTAAGAAAATGTTTGAATTGATATTAGAAATTGACTGTAAATAAAAACAAAGCAAACCAATGTGATGTGCAGTTTTGACCCTCGAGCTAGGTCGCTCTCGAACCAAATGAGTATGCTATTAAAAATATGAACTGAGCAACAGAGTATTGGAAGCTTAAGAGAAAAGTGTAGTATATTGCTTTGAATAGTGTTAATCTGATGTGCTTACAAATGATAAGACCACCCGATTTATATAGTAGAGGAGTTCTACTTATGGTACAATTCTAAATACAATAGAAAATCCCATGATTGACTAATTAACTGGTCTTGACTTGACTCATGCCGAGATTTTCGCCGCGATCCTTGTCTGATCGCGAATATCTTGATTTTTCATTATTCGACACAGCAGGCTTCCCTCGATCTCGCTCGATCTATCTCCCGCTCGGTCTCGATCTCGGCTGATCTCGATTGGTCCCTGAATCATGAGCTTGGCAATCTAACTTCGTGTCGTGGTCTGATATGATATGGGGTCGAAACTTGGCCTGCCACCCCGCTCTCGATTAACCATACAAAAAGGACAAGCCCGATTTTGACCATATACATTTGTATCCTTGCAATAAGATCTGATTCTCTTCTTTATAGTCAAAGAGTGGTTTACGAATGAATATCACATGTCCCCTATCATTGTCTTTCTTTCTTTTTATAGGAAACATGTTTCTAGAAACTTTAACAGTACTAGTGCAGAGAATAATCACTAGAATATTCTCCTTTAGGTTTTATCTTAAAGCTAGTCATTATAACCCTGTCAGTAGCCCCCGACCTCGGCAATGATTATTGACGACTCCTCGGCTTCGATCTTTGCCGGTTCTTCGACCACGGTCTTCATTGTTGTTTCGATCACTTCGACCCATTGCGGCCTGAATATTCTTTACCGCCGTCATTTTGACTTATATTCTAGAGAAAAATTTCGACCCATATATTCTCTCTATTATTAGTTTTTTTTTTTTTTTTTTTTTTTTTGCAAGAGTTGGCATTCTTCCTATCAATATGCCACAAGTGTAAATTGATGGTATTAATCTCACTGATGCATAATGTAAATGTTATAAAGATTCTTTTTTTATTTTTCATGAATTTAGACGACACTATCACTTATTGATGGTACTATTTTTTTTCTTTGTCAAGCAAATGCATATTTAATAAATAAATCAATATTTACTTTTACATAGAACTTCATATGTTTTGACTCGTCTACATTTTTCTCAAAGCAATAATTATGTTTTAAATAATAAATTTTATGATGATTATGGATTAATATAATTTTCAATAGTTAAATGATAAATTGATGAAGTTAAGTTAATTGCATTAGGATGAATTTGTCACTCAAATATTACATTTTGGTGTTTAAAACTTATACTATTCCTATATGTTACACACAGAATTAATTCTGTAATTTTAAAGGATCATGAATATGCTCAGAGGTTTTTCATTTTAATTTATAGGGACTAAATTATAATTACCCTCAAACTCAAGTAACCATTTGGGTTAGTGTTTTTTTGTTTCCTGGATTTGAGTTAGTAATTGGATTAAAGTTTTTGCAACAAATAACTTGCGCGTGGAGTTCACGAGCTTCGTGAGAGCGTCAAAATTATAGTTAGTTTGAAATGGTTGTTGTCACTTCGCGGGAAGTGAAGTGACGGAAGCAAAACTGTAGTTGGGACTTGGGAGGTGTGTTGTTACGCTTCCAATGACTTGCTTTAATTAAAAAACATTTTGGGGCTTATAATTTAAAACAAGTTTAAATAAAAAATAAAATAAACAATAAAACCCTAATGGAGTACTTACTTCAATAATTGAATAAGAAATTAAAGATCTCACGTCTTTGACGGGAAGAAAGTGCTTGGAACTTTGCAGAAGAAAAACTTGTTTATATATATAAAAACTCATACTAATAAACAAGTAACTTGGCAGAAAAAAATTATTTACAAATTTTTATTCTAGTTACAAGGCATATAAGCAGCAGTGGCTGATCCAGGATTTTAAAGTCGTGAGTGTTTACCGATAAAATTTCTAAAAGAAGAGAAAAAAAGAATTTAGTTATGGACGCTCCCTCAATATTTATCTAAATTATTTTAAAAATTATCTACGTAAATTTACCAAATTTTGTCAAAGGTAATGGGTGCTTGAGCACCCACAAACAACCATGTAGATTCGCCACTGATAAGCAGAAACAATAGTCTCCAAGGGCACGTGTTATTGGTTAAGTCATTGCGGCTAAAGAATTGTGGTGACTGCCTCGAAGTATAATTTTCAACCAACAAGGCTATTATTATGCATATTTGAAGGGCAGGGGCGGAGCTTGGCCATCGGTTATGGATTCAGCCGAACTCAATATCTTTAATCCAAATTATGTATTTATCTTATCAAATTTATTGAATATGTACTAATTATAAATTTAGAACTCAATAACTTCAAATAATTAGAATTTTAAACTCATAAATGTGTAAACTTTTCGGCAAATAAAGATTGCAAATATCACAAAGATTTTATAATTTGAAAAGTTGCACTCAAGGACACAAAAAAAATTTTCTCCTAGCCTATTCAATCCATGTAGCTTAAAGATTTGAAGTAGTTTATTGTCTTTTCCGATGTACCAAAAGATTAAGCAGGAATAATACTCCAACAAATATTAAAACCTATATTTCTTTTTGATAATATGAAAGCGACATACTATCTTGATTTCTTTTCACCATATAACCGGGTGAAATTAAGGAAAAGGTTCTTATTTTTGTACAAAAAGGAATTTAGTTTTTAATACAATTAAGTTAGCAAAGTTTGGTAAGATGACTAAAAGTGTAAACAGATATTGAGTGCAGGGGGCGGAGGTAGAACCCTAAGTGCGGGTTCGGCTGAATCCAATAAATTTTACTCAAATAGTATATTTGTGCTAAGAAATTCACTATATATATAAATATTAAATTTAGAACCCAACTAGTAGTTCTTAAAATCGTCCTTCTAAAATTTAAAACTCATAAAGTTGAAATGCTCGCTCCGCCGTCTCTAATTGAGTGTTAATCATCAAAGTGCAACTTTGAATTAGAAATAAGTTAGAAACTTCAGTTTGACGTGCACTATATGGTAATGAGATCTTGGTCTAGTCATAAAGTGAATAATACAAGAAAAATGCCAAAGTTTCTAGCTATGAGATTTAAAGCATCACCACTTTATCTTTGTATTTTTAGGTTTTTAAGGACATTTGTCATGAATGTATAATATATTCTAGTTGGAAAGATAAAAGGAACAGCAATTTTGCCTTAAAAAACAAGTAATTGTTTCTTATTATCCAAAAGAAAGGACTAAGAAAACAAGAAGTACAACATGGCTTTATGGTCATAGAATGTTATTAAGATGTAAAAGTTGTAGCTACTCCTATAATTTTAATACAATAAAACACACCTAGGTTCTACAAAGTATAGGGAGTTACGTGCCTAATATATACTATACTTTATACTTTAGTGATCCTTTAATTTGACTTTTGGAAACTAATACTGATCTCTACCTGCTAATATGAATTGTTGGCACTAGTTTAATTTTATGTTTTATTTAGAAAAGTGTGGAATTCTTACACTTTTCATTTAAAAGTAATTTTAATACATTAATTGCATATAATTCTTTTATGTGTCAAAAGTCTTTTTTTAAGTTTGTACTCAGTCAAACATGAATTAATTTAAAGAAACAAAAGAAGAAATTATTTCTTTCCATTACTTTCAATCAACTAAGGGACGATTAAAGAAGGAGATTTTCTTATATCAAGCTACCTCGCACTTGAGAAGATTATTATAAATGGATTAATTAATTGGATATATTATACAAGGAATTATAATTAAAGAACCTTAATATAGTACTTCAAACTGAAAAAGCAAAACTCCCATGCCATGCATTAGGGGTTCAAAAACTAGATTGATTATATTAATTATCTTTGTGTAATTAAGTCAAAAGGGTTTTTAGTCCTCTCAAGAACATGAAAAGACATATATATATATATGTATGTATATAATTGTGTTAAAAAGTTGAGATAAGACTAATAAAGCTGTATTTTTTCAGTTGAGATAAGCAACTTTAATATACATTTGATCTTTTGTACTTTGGTGCCCTTTTGTCCACCCTAATCCCCCCTACCTAATGCCCCTTCAAATTCCATAAAGACATTAGGGACAACTTAAGCTACATTAGTTTATTGTGGTGTCTTATTCTTGTTCTCTTCGATAGTACTTTGGGGCAACTATATCTTTCAAGATTGGGCATATATATATTTCCTTGAAGGGGAACATAAGATTGGCACATTTCCTTGAAGGGGAAACTCATGCATTTATCTAAAAAAGTCATTTTTAAGTGGTGATGTTTAGCTAACAATTCTTTTCTTTTTTTGTATTGTATTTTCGCCCTATTCTTGTTAATTCTAATGTGTTAGGGGACGTCTCGAGACTAGTTTTAGTGTTTATGTATGTAGGATTAGATTGGAAGTGATTTGGGAAGAATGCACGTGAGTTTAATTTGGAACTAAAATGAAAGAAAACAGATGAAGTGCATGCATTTTGGGTGTTCAGGTGAGGGCTTAGCGCCCAGCGAAACGCCCAACTCAATATATATTTAAAAATACAAGTAAAAGTAATGTATATAGTATGCTTTGACTTCAAATGTGCTCCATCAGTCTAAAGAAATGATCGATTTCGATATACGAAAAGCAGACATCTAATTTTCAACGTGAAATCTAGACATTGATTTCTTGCTTTAAAATTACATAAATGTACTATATTTCACACAATTTAACAGTCAAATTATGCTTTAAAAGAAAAATACTACTAATTGACTTCCTATATAAGAACATTATCATTTTATTCGGGCGGAGAGAGTACATGTTTTCTCCTTTTAAGGTTACACAATTGTTTGATGTCCATGCTCTTTCTTAGCATATATACAATGGATATTCCCTACAATGTCTTGGCGCAAAAATAATTTTGACATTATAAAATGCTTTGAATTATTAGGCACGGAAATACTCTATTGCCACATTTAAGTATCCATAATGTTGAGGACAAGTGGCAGCTTGTGCGTGATAATCACCATGATTATACGTGGCATAAAACAATTAATCCTTTAATTTGAGGTTTGTTTTGAAATTATAATGAAAGCATTATTTATATAGTGAATAATAATTTAAAATTTATTATACTACCAATAATAATAATAATAGAGTGATAATTTATATGATTTGTTAGGTAGGCATTAGAAGGGGAGCCTTGACGTAACTGATAAATTGTTGTCATGTGATTAGGATGTCACAGGTTTGAGTCGTGAAAACAGTCTCTTGTAAAAATGCAGGGGTAAGGTTGCGTACAGTCGACCCTTATGGTTCGGTCTTCCCCGGACCCCGCGCATAGCAGGAACTTAATGCACTGGGCTGCGTAAATAGACCCTTATAGTTCGGCCCTTCCCCACCCCGCGCATAGCGGGAGCTTAGTACACCGGATTGCCTGTCACATCGGCATTGCCAAACTCAAGAATTGTGTGTTCCATAACAAGTCTGGAGGAGGTTTTGCAATGGAGAAGAATTTTTTACACAGAAAGTAATTGTGTGAGGGTTTTTTGCAAGATGAAAGGCAGTGAAGTGAAAGGAACTAATTAGAAACAATGATTTGCCGCTAAATTTTATGAAACAAATTAGATATGCTCTTCATTAATAGTTGGCCACGTGGCAGTTCCAGGTTCTAATCCGAATATTTAGATCTAATTAGTGCTTTGTCTGTTCATAAGGCTATATTAATGAAAAGTTACGGCATTTCGTTTAGTTCAAAGGTAAATTTTAATATGCTGAACTTTTAGATTAAACATCTGGAACTGCATTATAGAGACTGTAATTTCTTATGAAATCTATCAATTATCCTAGCATTTATCAATGGATGTTATCAGCACGTGATAAGTCTAAAAGAAAATTGTGATAGCAATATGTAATAAGTCTAAAAGATGACAAAATATCATCGTGAAGGTATCAATGGATGTGAAAGTGACAATAGACGATAATAAAAAGCAATAAGAATTCTTCCTCTATACTTTTCTCTATGATACTCATCTTATTCTTTTACTGTTTTATAACAATATAGTATATTTGTTGAATTTTTGCTTTAAATGTAATCTTGAGGAGGGGAATGTGGGAAAGAAAAGGGTTTTCTGCATTAACCAATTGTTTAAATTGGGGTGGCAACATTTGAGTTTCCTTAAAACAAACAGTAGACTAGACAAGGAAGTAATTTGATTTGACTTGGTCCGACCAATCAATCTATAATTATTGAGGAATAAATAAGTATAAGTAAATATTTTTGGTTATGTCATCTAATTATTTAGTTGGCAATATTTTTATTTCGTTCCAAAAGTCTTAAATTAACTAGTCTGAAAAAAGAATATTGTTCTTCTTACTCTAAGAAAGAATAACAAATTTTAAATTTCAAATTCAATGAACAATAACAAATTGCAATTTTCAAATTTCAAATTTCATATTACCAAAAATAAAAGGGTATGACACGTATCAATTTTTTGAGAAAAAAAAGATAGTAGTTTATTTGACTGTAAGAAAATGTAATTAGACAATATTCTCTTGTTTTCCCTATCAAAAGACAAGGGAAGTTGGCCCTACGTGTTTCAACTAAGGGTGTCTAACGGGCCGGGTTGACCCGTAACCGGCCCGGCCCAGACCGGTTAAAACCGGAACTGGCCCGGCCCGGTTCATAGGGGGCCGGGTGGGCTGGGTAGGGGGGTTAGAGGGGGTTGGTCCGTTTAATTATTTTGAAACGGGTAACCGGACCGGTCCAACCCGGTCAAAGTGAACAGTGCACTTACCGGTTAAACCGGCCCGGCCCGGCCCGGTTTTAACGGCTAAATTTTTTTTTTT
>ML370276.1:13682-72242 GCA_005239525.1 Nicotiana knightiana
GGGGGGGGGGAGGGGGTGGTATGGCGGCAGTTCTGACGTATGGCTGATGTCTCTCGCGATTGGGGCGCGGACCCAGGTGATCCCTTCTATTATCGTTCATGCGGTCCTTTCTTGACTCTATTTGGACCGATGTCAACCGCTGGGTTGGTCCGTTAAGGTCGTCCTCATCTGCTCTTACCTCGGCACAGTAAGCGTAGTGTATTTCTTCCCAAGTGGTGGGGGGAGGGGTACTTCATAAGCCTTCTCAACAGTTTCTTGGTCACCCTTGAGCCGCTCCTATTCAGCCCGTTTTGAAAAGCTGCTACTGCTATTCCCTCCGATACATTTGGAAGGGTCATTCTTACTCTGCTGAACCGGGCGAGGAATTCCCTGAGCCCTTCGCCGGGTGACTTTTTAATGGTGAATATATCATCCACCCGAGATTCTGCTTTCTTGGCCCCGGCATGGGCGGTAACGAACTTGTCGGCCATCTCCTAAAATGTTTCTATGGATCACGCTTGCAGTTGGGAGTACTATGTCAGAGCTCCCCCGATTAGAGTTTCACCAAACATTTTCAGCAATACGTATGGCACTTGTTCTTTAGCGAGATCGTTGCCTTTCACTGCAGTGACGTAGTGGATGATGTGATCTTCAGGGTCTGTTGTGCCGTCATATATTTTTAAGTATGGCAGCATCTTGAATTTTTTAGGTATAGCATTTGGTGCAGCTTCGTCGCTATACGGTTGCTCCACGAACAGGCCGATCCCGTTTTGGTAGAAGTTTTGGGGCGCCCGGTATCTTATCCACCCTTTCATGGTGCTCTCTCATTTGGTCGCGGGGTGTTTTGTTCTCGTTCTCCATCTCCTCCATTTTTCGTAGAATAGCAGCGAGGGCGTCATTACCTGCATCATTAACAGTGTGAGTGATACATGTTGAAGGAGGGGAGGGGTGTGTTGCTCAGTGGTTGTTGTTGTGATGTCGACTCGTGCATCCTCCCTGCTCGCCCTTTGAGCGGGTTTGTCGTGTATACTGTTCAGTGTACTCGTTAGCCATGCTTCTAGTATTTTTTTCACTACTGGTGGTGCTTCTTCCGCCGTGGACGTAGAAGCTCCCTTTCCATGGGAGCCGACAACGCTGCCATGAGGGAGGGGTCAATCACTTCGCCTAGGAGAAGCGCTTGGTGTCACGTTCTCCTCGTCTTCGCCGTTAACTTCATTGATGGTGTTTAGAAGATTAACAGTAAGGCCTTCCACTGCCTTCAATCTTTCTTCTCCATTTCCTGCCATGTTAGATCGTGTAGGTAAAAAAAATGTTCTGTATTTTGCTATTCGTGTGTTTTTTGTAGATCTAGAAAAACTATGACTTTGACTAGAAAATCTCCACCGATGGCGCCAAATTGTTTGACATAAATAATATGGGACTTTTTGCCAAACTAATTAAAAGATAAATGAAGTAATCGGTAAATCCTAGTCAAATATAATAAACCTTAGATCTAACACGTGTTCATGCAATAATGTCTGAAAATGTATCTGATTATTGAATGGAGTTATTAAATGTAGTTGTAGAGAATGTGTGATAAGACAATAATGAGCAATAAATATGTAAAATGGTAATATATGTAAATAGGAAGAACGGTTCACCCAAATATTGAATAAGGTGAATGATTCCTCTCTCTGACAACAATGTGTGACAAATGGATAAGGAAATGACAAAACTTTCTCGGTCTGATGAGTGGAAAGACAGAATAAACAACAAATTGAATCACTTTGGAAAGTTAATGTTTGTATTATTTCTCAACAGTCAACTTTTTCTATGAGTTTTTATCCAGTGAATCTTACATGCCTTTTTGCCCCATATCTTTTATTATTTATATGGAATATTCCATAAAACCCTATAAAGTACAGCGAAGGGAATATTCAATAGAATATTCCTTTTGGTAGTTCCAAGACTATTCTAGCCGTTATTCATATTCTTCTCTATTCGACATTGGCCTTGATATCTTGCTCGGCGGTTCCTCGTTGTTGGGCCCCGCTCGTCCTCGGCCTTAATGTCTACGTCGAGGCTATAATTCCCATACTTGTTCACTCCTATTTACTGAATTTCCTCAGTCGGATTTTGACCCATACAATAGTGATAAAATTTGGCCAAACTGGCTATTAGTCTATTAGCACGAAAATGCTAACAAAACAAATATCCATCATATATAATTCTGGTCATCCATTTACTGTCCCAACATCTGAGAACTGAAAAGGAATTCATAGCAGAGTAAAATCTCTGAAATATCCCTGCTGTTCTATTTTTCTTTTTTCTTCTGGGAGAGGGAGGGGGAAGAAGAATGGATAGGTAACTTCTAATGCATAGCATCAACATGGCATAACGATTAGCGGTAAACAGATAAAAAATGTGTTGTAGATCAGTTTATCTTAATAAGATTAGATGCTCCACAATTTGAAAATGAGCAAAGAGAAATAATTACTTGAAAATTTACTATGTATGTGGAAGTAAATGTCTTGAGTCAGTTTATTGTTCTTGGTAACTTCGTAGCAAGTTATAGTGGCACTGCATCAGTTTCACAGAGCAGACACAAAAGAAAATGTATACAGGTATGACGCCCCGTGACCGGTCGAATATTACGGCGAAAATCTCGGCACACATCGACGAAAAACAAGCAATCAGTTAATCAGATGATTTTTTTACCTCTTATAGAGTTGTACGTAGAGTAGTACTCCCCTATTAAAGAAAGGGGGTCTAATAATTCATCAAACACATTGTAACACATATTCCAAGGCAATATATTAATATTTTCTCTATTCTTATCTCTCTTGCTCTTGTTCTTCAGTGCGGACTATAGTGAGCTCGCATCGAGGTAAATATTTCACTAAGGCTCGAACTATCTTCCTCGTGTGATTAGAATCTACTTTATCTTTGTTTTTTCAATTTGACATTATTTATCGCTTTGTATCAAATAAATCCGTGTAACCTTTTAGAAATTCAATTGTTATCCGATTTTGCAGGTAATCAGATAACATAAAAAATTTTACTAATATAATGCTAAAGCAAAGAGAGATGGAAAGAGAATGATATTTAACCAGAGTATTTGTTCATCAAATGTCGGAACACAAGTTTTACACCAACCGCAGATTTGATGTGTTTTTTATTAAGTCTTGCTATCCTTGCATCCTGCACTTGTGAAGTAAATGCCTCGCACTTAATTTAAACTTGTCGATCAGCATTAGTGAAAAATTATTCCAATGGAGAGAGGCTCTCTACATATCTATAAATCTCTCGAATTGGATCCTTTCCACAAAATCCCTGAACTTCACATTCTTTCCAATTTTTTCTTGTGATATCATAACAGAAATAAGAGAATTTATCGCAATAATTTACCTTGGGAAGGAATATAATCTGCCCCCCATAATAATAAAAATGCATTCTAAAATGCCTTATATGGCGTCCCATCTCTTCATAAATCGAGGCAAAGCCAATAATAATATGCCTCTCCCAATCGCATTCTTCATTTTGAGCCTTTCCCAAAATCCACATATCAATTTCTCCACTAATCATCAACCCATTATATTCAACCACTGCTAATTTTTCCTTCACTTCAATTAGGTTGAAATTAACTATCATGTGATCTGAAGCTAATTTCCACAATGCAACGGTTCTGAAACTTTCAGTTTTCACGTCAAATGCAACTATATTTTTTCTATTAATACAACTATTCACCATATAGATAACACCATCAATGCAAACGGCGCCCTTAAATCGCTTAAACTGAGGAATGCTTTCAATCTCCTTCCATGATTCGTCTATACCTAAAACGAAAACCCAAATTCTTGTGTAATTTTCTAAAGACCCTTCGATATGTTCAGGTTTCATGAAAAAGACTTTATAAATCTTTTTTTCTGGTTCAAAACCTAACGAATAGTGACACATACAAAGTTTCATATCTATGTGGGGAAGAATTCTTACTTCTCTTGTACTGGGATTGCAAATTATAACAGGCTGCCACGATTCCCTCCAAAAGCAAAATAGACCGTTAACACACTCCATATAGGTATTCAAATCGACGTAGTTACTGTAATTGTAGAATCCATCAAAATCTTCAATATGATGAAGGTAGAATTTCCCATTTTCATTTTGCTCTATAGTGTAAAAAACTCCTGTTTGGCGCACAAGCAATTTGGTTCCTTCAGGGCGAGTCATAGAGCGACATTGATGAATATTCACGAAATCTATTTCCGATATAAGGGAGTTATAAAATTTAGAAATGCATCTAAAACGCATTAAAGACTTTACAGAAAGCCATGAGAATAACTCAACTATTATTTCTTGAGGAATTAGTGGTCCTTTTCTCGAAGACTTCATGTTCTTGTCCCTTGGAGAAGGCCGCTGGAGTCACGGCTTTATTAATGTTCGACAAACTCTTTTCCCCCAGTTAATTATGGCTAATTCTAGACTTTCCATAGGGTTTTATAGGGATTTAATGATTTTACTAAGATTGAGATGTTTGAATTGAATACATATCTAATAATCAAGATGAAGTATTTAAATTCGGAAAAAATAATAACTTTGACGGTTGAATTTATATAATATATCTTTACTTAAAAATTACTACTAAATACTATAGAAGATAAAAATTAAATATTGTATAATAAACTTTTGCTTGTTTTATTTACATTTAATGGATAGCAGAATTTTGGTAGTGAGGACCGGATGCTTGTAGAATTCTACAAAGTATAGGAAACATCCTTATCCATAAGTATTCAAATAATTTGAAAAAGCATTAATCCCCTCAAGATTTTGCCATATCCCATTCAAAAATGTAAGTATTAAATGTGACTTGAAAATAAGTACACGGTGTTGTGACCTTCTAGTTGAATATGCATGTTTTTAATTTTAAAGCAAAAATTAAAGGAATGTGACTAATCTTAAATTCATTGTGTTCTTCATGCAGAGTAATGATCAGTAAAGCAGAACAAGTTTATGCAGCCTCTTACTGACATTCTTCTTCTTCTTGTGGGCGAATTCATTTTTAACATATCTTTACATATCCCTAGGATAGCAAACGGGCGGGTAGGATATGGGTGGATCGAAAACGGGTAATGTAAAATAGATAAAATATCTGACCCATTCATATTTAATACGGATACAAAAATAGATATCGATATTATCCATGGCTTCTTGAATGAGATTACTTTGGGAGAACTTCTAGTCTCCCAATTTTGAGTCTTTGCAATAATTTGAGTTATCTATTTCGTTTAAGTGAATAATATAGATTTTATTTATATTGACCCATCTTAAAAAATTCATTAGCCGACCCATTTATTAGTGAGTAATCGTACAATTACTTTTTTTTAATCCATTTTGCCACCATAACATTTCTCTTTTCACAAATTTTTGCTCAAAGAATATCGGGGCTTTTGCATCCGTATCCACTTTTTTGTGTCACGTTTTAACTTATATCCGCTTTGTAAAAAAAATTACATCCGTACCCGCTTTTGCGCATAACTTCAGCATGCGGGACTGAAGTAGCAAAGGCAATCACGCAAAACTTCAGCATTCTAGTAGACGGGCCTGAAGTAGCTTGCGAGCTGAAGTTCTGGAGTTGAAGTTTCCCAGTTATAAAGACAAAAACTCTAGCATACGGGGCTGAAGTTCCCCAGAGCTGAAGTTTTTGTCTTTGTAAATGGGGAACTTCATACTGAAGTTCCCCAGTTATAAAGCCAAAAATTTCAGCAAACGGGCTGAAGTTCCCTCAGTTACACTGGGAACTTCAGCTCTAGAGCTGAAGTATTGTCTTTTGTAAATGGGGAACTTCAGCATACAGGGCTGAAGTTTCCAAGTTATAAAGACAACAACTTCAGCATAAGTAACTGGGGGAACTTCAGCATACGGGGCTAAAGTTGCCCAGTTTACAAAGACAAAACTTCAGCTGCTGAAGTTTTGTCTTTGTAAACTGGGGAATTTCAGCCCTGTATGCTGAAGTTTTTATCTTTATAACTTGGGAACTTCGGCTCTAGAGCTGAAGTATTGTCTTTTGTAAATGGGGAACTTCAGCCGTATGCTGAAGTTTTTATCTTTATAACTTGGGAACTTCGGCTCTAGAGCTGAAGTTTGTAACTGGAAAACTTCAACTCTAGAGCTGAAGATTTATCTTTGTAATTGGGAAACTTCAGCCCCGTATGCTGAAGTTTTGTCTTTATAACTGGCGAACCTCAGCTTAACTGGTGAACTTCAGCTCAGCAAGGGAAGGGGGAGTTGAAGTTATTTAAAAAGTGGGTACAAGTTAAAAGTTTTTAAAAAGGCGGGTATAGATTAAATGGGGGCGACCAAATAGGGTGCCCCGCGTAGTTTTTACAAGAATATCAGTGGCTAGATCAATGGCCTTCTCTTTACAAAAATCATTAAGCATGGGAGAAAAAAAAAATGCATAACCTTTTTTGCTTGCTTATCTTCTCTTATTATATTTAAGCCTCCCTTGCATTGCATAACTTAAAAAGCCTATAAACAAAATACCAAAGTGATTGCGTAATACGCTTTGGTTACCGGCGAATGCTTCCAAAGGCGACCAGCTTTGGCCTTCTATTTACTAAAATCATTCCTTATATAGGAAAATATCAAAACTTTTTGCTTCTTTCGTGGATGTGAGTGATGTATACGGTCGAAGTCGAGCTCGACCACGACTTGGTAGATTAGACTTGGAACGTGACAATTAAGGACTGAAAATCGACCTCGAAGTCCAGCCAATCCAGGACCCGAGATCAGAACACTTGCTTTTCGAGGATATTGACTCCGGTGTCGGCCTTAGCCTCGAACAAGCTTAGAGAAACATTGTCGCTGTTGATACCCAATTTTTCTCAAAAAAATATTTTAAAATTGCATTAATAGCAATTAGTATTTTTCCATTATTTTCCTATATTTTTATTAATTTTTCCGGTAAATAATTATAAAACTGCATCACAAATGATTTCAAAAGCATCTCTTGATTTAATTTATTGTTTATGGTCCTAATTAGACCCAATTATTTCATATAGCCAAATTGGCATCTTTTGGCTATAATTGCAATAACTTTACAATTATAACCCAAGCATATAATTTTGCACTATTTTCTACCAGAAATGAGTCATTTGTACTTTTAAATACAAAATAATCATTTCAATATTTTCTATGCATGAAATTCATTTTTTATAATTGTTAGCTATTTTATAAATCATTTTAATTAATTTGAATTGGGTATTTAACAAATAACCTAATTTCATTTCAATTGTAGCATAAGTTAAACCTGTCCCCAACCCCAATTAAAACAACCCAAATCCCAAGCCCAATCCATTAACTTACCCGACCCAATGTCTGAATAAATCGTGGCCGTTGATCAATTTTGATCAACAGACCAGATTCACCCATACCATAATTAACCTAATAGTCTACCCCTCCCCCCCCCCTCCCCCCAAATCATCATTCTCTCATTCTCTCATTTTCCATCTGCCTCCATCTCCTCCCTGTCTCTCTCAAACTCTATCCACCCAAATCCTAATCTCCTATCACTGGCTGCTTGCTCGTCGGTAACTATGGTGGTTTCACCACCATCCCAGCCCCCATGGCTCCCTCTTATGCCGGATTATTGCTACCTTAAGGTCCTTGAAAGAACCAGAAGGCGGTTCACTCACCTCTCATGGTTTTCATGTCATTCTCAGGCCGTCCATGGCCATCAGAGTAATATCCTCCCATCTCCGGCTAGAGTATGTGGTTTCTAAGCCGACTCTCTCTCTCTCTCTCTTTGGGTTCTCTCTCTAAACCCTATTTTTAACACTGAATTTCTTAGATCTGCAACAGATCTGAGTCTATTCGAGTTATCTTTACTGTTTTCTTAAAGATTTTTCCAATTTTTTTCTGAAGCATCTCTCCATCTTCAAACTAAGGTTTCTTAACCCTTTTTCAAAAACGATTCTTCTTTTGATTTCAGTGTTATTCTGTGATTTTCACTATAGTTAAATGATTTATCTAAGTTTTTCCTTTATCTGATTTATTATGTTGAAAACCCTAAAGTTTCTTGGTTTAATCTTTGGGTTCTGAGTTCGTACTTACTGTTCGTTCTTTCAACTTGTTTGCATGTTTGATTCTCATGAATCTGCTTCGATTAATCTGAATATTTTTGTGATTTTCGCCCTGTTTAACTTACTAGGGTTTCTAATTCTGCCTATTATGTGCTTACCTTGCTAGCTCTCAGAGGTTTATGTTATCAGTACTATATTCTAGTTTGAATCCCTAATTCTATATGATCTTTACTTTACCATGTCTATTAGGGTTCTAATTCTTTCCTTCTGCCTTTATTTTCATGTGTTTATTCTGTGCAATTTGTGTTGATTCCCCTAATCAGTACTATTTCCTATTTGAACCTTGATTCCCTGTGATTGATACATTTCACTAATCCCTTATGATGATTTCCCTGCTGATTCTCCGACCTTAGCTTATTTCTTGCCTTATTTTATGGTCGACTATGTTGTCAAATAAATTCTCATGTTATTTCCTTATTAGAATCCTCTAAACCTATCCTTAATTAGATGTTCTATACTGGTACTATGCTGAAATTATTTCCTTATTGTGTTATATTCCAGTCATATGGTATTTTTCCTTATTTATTGCATGTCTATTACCGTTCAAAATTAACTCCTTAATTAAAGGGACTACTTACATTGATGTTATGCTGATTGACTCTGATTCCCCAATCATTGCATGACTTTTATTTTTACCTTATTCTATACCTAGTTTCAAACTATATATACATTGGTCTTTCATTCACTCAACACACGAACACATTAATTCAAAAACTCTCTCTCATACTCAAAGCTTTTCTGCTCTCTTTCTTTCTTTGTTACTTACTATTGTTCTGAATTAGCCGCTGCAAGCCAAGGCTAATTAGTTTGCTCTCCTATCCTTCACTTTGTGTTTACTATCTCTTTACTGGTATGTTCTGATTTCAATTCAAGTCCCAAAACCAACATGTTTATTTTACTGCTTTAGTTTATCATGTTCCTGATCTGTTTCTATCTATGGTTTTGTTGTTCAATATGTAATTGACATGTCTACATCATTGTTCATCTAGCATATTATATTATGTCCCACTCCCCCTTAGGATCAATATGCTTATGAATATGTTACCCCCTTGTAGTATGTCCCATTGTGACTCTACTCTATCTTATGTTTACTTGTTTTCTGGTATGATCCTTTCTTTACAAAGCAATTTGTATCCTAAGTTTTCTGATTCTGTGTTGATTCTGAAATTCATGTTGTGTTGATACCATTAGCTATCCCAATAAACCCCCTATAAGAACTTTTATGCTCCTGTATACTATATGCTCTATGTGTCCCCAATTCCCATCACCCCTGTATGAAGGACTGTGATTTGAATGTGTTGAATCTGTTTGTGCTGTGATTAGTCTACTGTCTGTTAATTGTCATACTCTTGTCAAAAAACTGTTTTTTTACTAAACAACTCTCATATTTTATAAAACTGTTTCAACTAAGTCTTTTCAAACACCGTCTTTCCTATTAAAACCTTTTCAAAACTATATCAAGAACTCTCACTCTACTCTTAGGTCCTTAGTTTCTGCCCCTTCGAGTGGATGAATGCCTTGGGATTCCTGTGAGATCCCTCTGAACTCTGATGCACTGGGGGCTGGCCCTTCCACACTGCACTTACTCAATTATGGTTATGATATCTGGGTGTGAGAACTTCCTGGTATCCCTTGAGGTCGTTAGGGAACTCTGACACACCCGGATATGAGAAAGGCTATGAAACATTTAGGCACTTGAGGTTCTGGGAATCTGGGCCTATTTTTTAGGCTCCCTATAGTTTAACTTCTCCTTTTCCTTTATCTATTTATATAATTTACTCAGCTGGTCTGTAATAATTATTTGTAAACAGATATTGTGGATGGATAATAAAGTGGGGAGGTATCCATATAGTTCTGTTAACATCATCGAGTAGAAATCATGTTTTAAGCTTTACATTGTTTCTATCTGCATTAGAATCCATGTTTTAGGACCAGCATGTTTATTCAAACCATGCCAAGCATGCATTAGATACCATGTTCCTAGGATTTCATGTCTACTATTTTAGCATCTCATCCATGCTTTATGTTTATCGCTTATAAATCTTGCTCCTAGGACAATAAACAATGTTAACATAAAAGTTGTTACTCCTGTGCATTCAAAATCATGTCTCCATCATCCTGTAACTCTTTGTGCATTTTCGAAATCATGCGTTTAGGAATTCTGTGTATCCTTAAATTATGTCTTAACCATCCTACATTTATATGTGCATATTAGATATCCTGCTCTAGGATTTCGTTTACATCTGCTTAACCACGCCTAGTTTAACTACTGATTCATGGAAAAGGTAGAAACAGTGTCACATCTAATTGTCTTGCTCTTAATAAAACTAGTAGCAATCTCTGCATAATCGTATCACCTAGACCAGCATGATTTTAGGTATGACAACTTCTGAACTGTTTTTTAACAATTCTGGTAATTATTATGCACAATCCCACGCCTAGGCAAGCCTTAGGTAATCAATCTCTTTAAAAGCTGGAACACTGCTTGGTTGTGTTTATTGTTTAAAGACACAGGTTTTAAAATCAGTAGGCAAACTGATTAGGTCTTGCTTCTTGGTTTATAAAATTGAAATTGCATATATTCTGTGTTTTTATATTCACTTAGACATTATGTTTTAGGATCCTTCTCAATAATACTGCCCTTGTTTGTGTTTGAGACGTGTTGTTTACATGCAATATTTGTGGAGGAAAACCTGAGCCTCTTAATTGCTTCTTTCCTATTTTTATCCACTAAAGTCCTATTTGTTCTTGCCTGTCGCCTAGTATTTTCTCCTTTCAATCTTAGGGGTCTGTCTAGAACTGCCTGGGGGTAGAGGTCCTATATTTCTCCAGGTATGATATAACGATCCGGCCGGTCGTTCCGAGAGTTTAGCCCGTTTCCCCCATTTCTGCCCCATTGCTTGTGTGGTTCATCTCTTTTTGTATGGCGTTGGGTTGGTTGACTCGGGTTCAGAGTGGTCGTGGTGAGAATTAAGGCACTTAGCCTCTCAAATGAGCTTAATAGTTGGAAAAGTCAACTGGGAGTTGACTTATAGGTAAACGACCTCAAAATGCGGATTTTATAGCTCGGATAACTTTTTAGGTGATTTGGAACTTAGGAGTGTGTTCGGAATGAAGTTTTGATGTCCGGTGTAGAATTAGGCTTGAATTGGAAAAAGTTAGTTTTTGGCGATTTTCGGTCGGCAGAGGAAAATAGGTTATCGGGGTCGGAATGGAATTTCGGAAGTTGGAACAGGTCCGTAATGTTATTTTGGATATGTGTGCAAATTTTTAGGTCAATCGGGTATGCTTTGGATGGCTTCGGCATCGTTGGTGGAATTTAGAAATTTCAAGTTCATAGGCTTGAATCCAAGGTGAATTTAGTATTTTGATGTTGTTTTGGGTGTTTCGAGGGTGCGACTAAGTCCGGGTGACCATTTATGACTTGTTGGTATTTTTGGTTGGGGTTCCGAGGGGATCGAGATGATTTCGGATGGCCATCGGGGAGTTTTGAAGAGTGAAAAAGTTGTTGGTGTGAAGTCTTCTGATGTTTTCGCACCTGCGGATGGGGAGTCGCAGGTGCGATAGCCGCAGCTGCGATGGTTCATACGCAAGTGCAGAAGAGTTGGAACTGGCCAAGGAGCGCAGGTGTGGATGCCTGGTCGCGTCTGCGAGCCTACAGGTGCGAGAAGAGGGTCGCAGGTGCGGAAGTCCGGACTTAAGTCTTTTTCACAGGTGCGCACCTGGGACAGCAGGTGCGAGAAAAGGACCGCAGGTGCGTTCATCGCTGTGCAGAACCTATATAGAGAACCCTTAGTGAATTTTGGTCATTTTTTCACCATTCTTATTCGGGTTTGAAGCTATTGAAGGGTTTTTGAAGAGGGAAATCGATAGTTCTTCATTGAGGTAAGGATTTTGGAGTTGAAACTCGTTTATATGTGATTAAAGGTTTGATTAGTGGTGAAAATTGGGGGAAAACAGTGCTAAAATAGGTAATTAGGGCTTGTGATTTAGAGACCTTAAAATGGGAATTTGAGGGGTCATTTGGACTCCGATTTCAGTGTTCTTGATATGTATAGACTCGTGGGAGGCTGAGGATTCTTGTGGTGTAAATTTTATCGAGTTCCGATACGTGGGCACAGGGTCGGGTTTGACCAATTTCGGGATTTTTTATAAATTTCGATTAGGTTTCGTTCCTTGGCATATTATAATGGTATAAATCTGATTTTTGGTAGATTTGGAGCACTTGGAGGCCGAATCAAGAGGCAAAGGCACTGCTTAGTAGTATTTTATCCGATTTTGAGGTAAGTAACGTTTCCAAACTTGGTTCTGAGGGTTCGAAATCCCGAACTAATTGTTATGTAATAAGAATTGGTGACGCACATGCCAAGTGACGGGCGTGCGGGCGTGCACCGAGTATTTATGGACTGGCTTATCCTATGGCATTTGTCTAGTAGCTATTACTGATCGATATCCGCACTTCTAGTAATGTAGTAAATGTGAACCTATTAGAAATCATGTTAAGTATAAAAGCTAGGCTTCACGCTGAAAATGCTGAGACCCGAGTGGTCGTATATTACTGTCTCATTTTGTGATTATTTGATTTCATATACTTAGTCCTGTTATAGCATATCATTTCATACCTCAGTCTCAGCATTGTTAATTATATGCATACTTATCATTGTTTCGGGTTGATTGAGGCATCTGTGATCCATGTGAGTGAGACTGGAGAGTAATGACTGTGTGAGGCCGAGAGCCTATTATTGAGACAGTTATTAGATCGGAATGCACACCGCAGCGATACTTAAATCATGCCTTTGTTGGCTTGATATAGCGCTTGGGCCACTAGGGCCCCTCCGGAGTCTTTACACCCCTAGTGAGCGCATTGATGTTGAGGGATGGATTTTCCCTGGCCATGGATCGTGTCTGAAGTGGATGTTATGTGAGGGATGGATCGTGCCTGGACATGGATCTTGTCCGAGTGTTGTATTCCGAATATGGACTTTCTCAGTGGGGCTGGATTGGCCTTTTTCCTCAGTACAGAGTGACTACGGTCACTGATGATTATGTACCTTCCGGGATGGACCTTCCCTGGGCCTAAGAGCCATATACGGTACTGAGTGGACTGATGTGTGAGGGTTGTGAGTGCTATGTGCATATCCACACTGGTTTCATACATTTTTCTTTATGATGTCATGTAGAGTATTCTGGCATACTTGGCATATTTACTCACTCTGATAAACTGTTAGCATGTCTAATTTTTGTATACTGTATATTGTAAATTCTGAGGTTTAGTTTGTCACTACCTCTCAGCCCATAGTTTGGGTTCGTTACTTCTGAGTTGGTGTACTCATGTTACCCCATGCACCTTGTGTGCAGATCCAGGTACACCGGGACCCGGTAGTGGATACTGAGCAGTTGTCGGAGTTTCATTGGAGTTGTCGAGGTAGCAGCTGGCGATCGCGACCTCTTCTTCTCTTTCTTATTCTACATGTTGTTCTTTATTTTGAGACTATGTTATCCATTTGTCCTTTTCTTTACTTTATGTTATAGTAGCTCATGACTGAGTGACACCAGATCCGGGGTTGGAGATTTTAAATTTTGTTTCAAATATTGTTTCAAAACTTCAGAGTATTAGTATTATCATTAATTTCGTTTAAAATTATATTTTTACTGGAAATTGAATTTAGCTTAGATAAAATGGGCGGGTTTCCTGGTTCTACGACATGCGCCATCACGACTCCAAAATCGGGTCATGATAGGCGGGTAACAACACGCATAGAGATCGTTAAACAACACTCGCTTTAATAACCGCTAAGGGGTGGGAAAGGGTAGATATGGATATGATATCTGGTGCGCTAATGCAACGTGTATCCTCTCTTCTGAGGAGTGATTACCGGGCATTGTACTGATGTGATCCTATAGGATAAACAACCTAGGACCCCCTATCCCTTACATATGTGTGTTTAGATCATAACTCTTTCAAAACTTTATATGTGTGCCTAGACTCTAAATCTTTTAATCTTGAGCACATATTGATCGAAGCGGCCACTATGTTCTGGGACAAAGAAAGGCATGTGTTCCATTTTGGCAACATAGAAATGACCCCCCTCTTGGAGGAGATAGGGAGCTTTGGGGGATTAACTTGGGACAGTCCAGGTTGTTGGTACCGGAAGAACCGTGCCGCTAGGGGGTTCCTGAAAATGATGGATTTGAAGAAGAACGATGGTTTAGAGCGCCTGACAGAGTCCTACATACCTTTTGACTATCTCTATGAACAATACGACTATAGAAAATCCTATCGTATCTTCCACGACGAGTTCTCTATTACTTCCTTGGGTCTCATTCACCGCAGAATTTTTGTGTTCGTCGTATGCTTCCTGGGTCTGATGGTGTTTCCAAGCAAAGGAGACCGGATTCACACTAGACTGGCTATGGTAGCCAAAACCTTAATGGAAGGGATCGAAGGACAAACATATACCATTGTCCCTATGATCATAGTAGACATATACCGAGCGTTGGACCACTGCCAGAAGGGGGCCAAACACTTTGAGGGTTGCAACCTGAACTACAGGTTTGGTTATTGGAGCATCTCCAGAGAGGCCAATATCGTCAGGAATTTCCACGAAGGGCGTGGAATGATCATATAGACTTCCACCACCCTAAGAGGATGACCTACATCCCTGATAGGTTCGCTCAACCGGAAAATGCTACAGAATGGGCGCAGTTTTTTGATAATTTGAACGAGGACCAGGTTCAATGGATGTTCGAATGGTTCCCTACCAGTGAATTCATCATCAGATCGAGGGATGCTCCGCACCTGGTGTTGATTGTTTTAAGGGGCATACTTACCTATGTTCCCATCAGGGTCATGAGACATGCGGGTAGAAAGAAAATTGTACCGCGAGTCTCCAAAATGAGTCATTACAGGGCAGATTTTCAGGACAATGATATCCCGTACAAATGTGAAGCTCAGCATCTGTGACATCTCAAGGTTATTGTAGAAAAGGACACCATCGAGCCCGACAGATACCACGCAGGGCATGTACGCTTTTACCTATCATGGTTGGAAGACAACATAGCAGGGATAGTTGATCCATGTGAAATACAACAAACTGCACAAAAGGATTCGTGAGTCCGAGGCCGAACATATGGAGCAACACAAGACTAATATGGAACTGATCGATAAGTGTAAGGAAAGGGCCATCAAATCTATTGAAAGGTTGGAATATTTAGAGCAGGGTCTCATGGAGCTAGAAGGAAAGACAAGAAAAAGGGTCGCCGACTGCCAGAATGCTGAGGGAAACGAATGAGGGCATCTAGAAAGGTATACCTGCTGTTGGGCATGCACGACCTGGGGAACCTGATTGACAGAACCAAGAAGGCCAAGCCTGGGGAAGGTCCTTCGGGGACTAAGTAGTCTAGGTTTCCTTTTCATTACTTTTACCAATGTAATAAGGTCAAGTGCCATTAGTGACTTTATTTCCTACTCATTATTTTAGTGTCATTTTGGACTCGTCTATTTTACATTAATGAAATGAGGCATTTCTGCATCTAAGTTCTCCAAAATCAACTTGTCGCTAGCCTTGCCTCTAGCACAACGAGGCTCCCAAATTAGGACACGCTTTTATTCCTGCACTATGTGTTTAAATACTGCAATATTTTCTCATGATCCTCACTGACTTGGCTACCTTTTTTTTATTNCATCATCATATCACACAATATCCAGAGTCCCTCCTCCTCCTCCTCCTCCTCCTAGTCCACTTAAAGGCAAAGGCAAAGGCAAAATGGAAGACTTGGGCAACATCAGACAAGAAAACACAACGCCAGTGGAACAAACAGAAGCTCTTGACAATCAAGGTACTCAGGTTCAGAATGATGCTATGTCACAACTCGAGCAAAGGTTGTTGAAACTTCAAGGGGATCTTGAGCATGTCCGGAGCTTGGAAAATTTATCCTTCTCACTCAGTGTCCCAAATGTCATTCAAAATCCTATACCTCCTCAGAACACCCCAAACAAACAGAACCCTCTTATATTGAACTACCGGAGGGTTAAAAACATCCTATGTTCGAAATGTTCGATGGTACAGGTGATCCTAGGGTCCATCTGAGGACCTATTGTGATAAATTGGTTGGAGTAGGAAGAGACGAGAAGATTCACATGAAATTGTTCATGAGGAGCCTCACAGGAGACACTTTATCTTGGTACATCAGCCAAAACCCTAAGAAATGGTCCGACTGGGTAAGTATGGCATCAGACTTCATAGACTGATTCAGGTTCAATCCGGGGAATGCACAAGACGTGTTCTACATCCAGAACCTTAAAGAGAATCCCACCGAAACTTTTTGCGAGTATGCCGCTCGCTGGAGATCTGAAGCAGCCAAGGTCAGACCTGCCCTAGAGGAAGAACAAATGAACAAATTCTTCGTCCGAGCACAAGACCCGCAGTATTATAAGAGGCTAATGGTGATTGAAAACCACAAATTCTCTAACATCATCAAGCTGGGTGAGAGAATTGAAGAAGGTATCAAGAGTGGAATGGTCACTATCTTGGAGGCCCTACAGGCCACCAACAAAGCCTTGCAGTCTGGTGGTATATCCAAGAAGAAAGATGCAGGAACGATAATGGTTGAACAGGGACCCAAATCCCCGTTGGTATTCAGAACTTCCCCACTCACCTACCAAGCACCCTCGCCCACCTATCAGTCAGCACCTCCATCAACATATCAGCCATCTCCACTATCTACATATCAGCCTACTTCCCCCAGATATTCCCAACCAGCTCATGTTTATCATACCTACAACTCTCAGCCATCTCACTTTCAATCACCCCTTGCTCGTCAAAATTTCCCGAGACCTCGACCCAACTTTGATCGTAGACCTCCTAAAAAATACACTGCCATTGCTGAACCTATCAACCATCTGTATGAAAGATTAAAAGTTGTTGGTTATGTCACTCCTATCCCTGCTATAACCCATGAAAATCCATCCCAATGGGTTAATCCAAACAAGACCTGTGTATACCATTCCAACATGAAGGGCCATACAATTGATGAATGTCTCTTATTGAAGGATATGATCCAGTCTATGATTGATAACAAGGTCATCCCGGCAAAAGAAGTTGCTCCCAGTGTTCGCAACAATCTGCTTCCGGACCATAGGGGTGTCAACATGATAAATATAGAAGAAGATTGGGACCTAGAGGGGTCGATCGGGTTAATCATAGAAGGTTATGACCCAAAGAAGCCAGCAGTCACTCTTAATCCCATCATGGTCCAAATTCAGCCATCCGGAGACGTAAAGGTAACTGCGCCATTCCCATTCAAGTTTGAAACGACGCCACCTGCAAACACACATTTGCCGTTCGAGGTTGAAGTTATGCGGCCTACTAAGGCACCCATTCCATTTGAAGTGAAAGTAGTTGCACCAATCACAGTGACAATGTCAACCACGCCACCTTTCAACGACAAGGTTGTACCTTGGGATTACACGGCTGAAGCAAGAAGGAAAAGTAAAGTCAACATAGAAGAAGCTGGTGCTGCAGAGGGGATGACAAGGACCGGCAGGGTCAATACACCTGAACACTTGGCAGAGTCTAGAAAGAATGCTTCCAACAGGCCACCCATCATTGAGACAGGCCAAGATGATCTTTGGAGAAAGGTGCAGGCCAGGGAATACTCAATCATCGACCAGATGAACAAAACTCCAGCCCAGATATCCATTCTGTCATTGCTGCAGAATTCAGAGACACACAAGAATGCTTTGATGAAAGTGCTAAACGAAGCATATGTGCCAAATAACATAACTAGTGGAGAAACGGCCAATATGGTAGGTCAAGTACTGGAGAGTCACAAGATCACTTTCCACGAGGAAGAGCTGCTACCTGAAGGGCTAAGTCATAACAAATCACTACACGTCTGTATGCAATGTGAGGACTACTTCATCACCAGGATTCTGATCGACGGTGGATCCAGCCTCAACATCTGTCCGTTGACAACACTCAAGAAACTGGGCAAGGGACTGCACGATATCAAAGAAGGATCTATGAATGTAAAGGCTTTCGACGGTTCTCATAGGTCTACCATCAGCGAAATCTGTCTTTGTCTGCAGATGGGACATACATGGTTCGAAGTTGAATTCCAAGTGATAGACATATCGGCATCCTATAATTTGTTGCTGGGATGCCCGTGGATACATGCCACCGGGGCTGTAGCATCAACATTGCATCAGGTGGTAAAATTTGAATGGAACCACCAGGAAGTTATCATCCATGGAGATGGAAGCAACCCTATCTATAGTCGCCAGAGCATCCCCGTGATTGAGGGTAGAAGAAGGCTGGGTAGAGAAACCTACCACCACATTGAACGGGTCAGTGCAGTGGATAAGACAAATGGTAGGACAGTAAGATCGAAATCATACTGAACTGGAGTGGATACGAGCCTGGCTGAGGAATCGGGAAAAATCTTCAAGGGATTTCCAAACCAATACAGTTGAAGCACCATGGCACCACTTTTGGGCTGGGATACAAATACACTTGGCAGGAGTATGAATACTGGTCGCCACCATGGCGCAGTTCCTATATCCATTGGAACAGCCTATACCACATTTGGAGCAGACTTTCCAGCAAGTTGATATTACATGGAGGTCAGAAGAAGAAGAAAATCTAGCAGCTTTGAAAGATTTATTCCTGGAAGATAGTGACATGGACTGTTGTGTTATTGTTGGGGAGGAGGAAGAGGAAAGCCCTACCATCCAAAACGTGAGCAAGGGATCATTTCTCAAGAATTGGACTGCCAGACCATCCAAGGCCCGACGAGTCCCGGGGTAGCAAGGCTGAACAAGCATTATTTATTTCATTTTGCTAACGATTTCCTTTTCCGCATTTCTATTTTTGCATTTTCCAATAAAATCTCCAATGTTCCAAAACATTCGAAAATCACTTTTATGTTTCAACGAATCTAAAGTCATTTACTATCATTTGTTCTCATTATTTTATCTTACAACATTACTATTTCCTGTCTTGATGAACCAATGACTGTGACATGCAATGAGACAACGCAACAAAAGGATAGTGATTCAGAAGAAGAAGATACCATACCCGATGAAATTATAGAGAAGTTGACGATTTCGAAAATAGACCTAAGTCTAATCTGGACGAAACTGAGATAGTCAACCTGGGAGATTCAGAAACTGTCAAAGAAACGCGCATCAGCATTCATCTATCGCCATCAGAGAAAGTGGAATACACACAATTCTTGAAAGAGTATGAAGACATATTTGCATGGTCGTATAATGACGACTGGTCTAAGAACATCCATTGTGGATCACAAGTTACCAACCAATCCAATGTGCCCGCCGGTAAAGTAGAAGCTCAGAAAATTCAAGCCTGATATGAGTCTGAAAATCAAAGAGGAAGTTACCAAGAAAAAAAACGCCAAGGTTCTCAGGTTGGTTGAATATCCGACATGATTATCCAATATCGTGCCAATACCCAAGAAAGATGGAAAGGTCATAGTTTGTGTCGACTACCGGGATCTCAACCGGGCCAGTCCGAAGGATGATTTTCCTCTCCCGAACATACACATCTTGATTGACAACTGTCCAAAGCATGAACTTCAGTCTTTCGTGGATTGTTTTGTTGGTTACCACCAGATTTGGAGGGACGAGGAAGACGCTGAGAAAATAGCTTTCATTACGCCGTGGGGGGTCTACTGTTATAAGATGATGCCATTCGGCTTAAAGAATGCTGGGGCCACCTATATGAGAGCTATGACAACTATCTTCCATGATATAATACATAAAGAAATTGATGTGTATGTGGATGACATCATCATCAAGTCCAAGAGGGCCACTGACCATACAGCAAATTTGAGGAAATTCTTCGACAGGATGCGAAGGTACAACTTGAAGTTAAACCCCGCAAAGTGTGCGTTCGGAGTTCCTGCTGGGAAATTGCTTGGGTTCATCATCAGTCGCCGAGGAATAGAAATGGATCCATCAAAGGTCAAAGCCATCCAAGAATTTCAACCGCTAAAGAACAAGAAAGATGTGATGAGTCTCCTGGGACGCCTTAAGTACATCAGCCGATTTATAACCCAGTCCACGATTATATGTGAACCAATCTTCAAGATGCTGAAGAAAGATGATGCGGCCGAATGGACCGAGGATTGTCAGAAAGCTTTAGACAGAATCAAGGAATACTTGTAAACATCATCAGTCTTGGTCCCGCCAGAGCCAGGTAGACCCTTTCTACTCTACCTTGCGGTATTAGATGGAGCTTTTGGCTGCGTTCTGGGGCAGCATGATGAGACAGGAAGAAAGGAGTAGGCTATTTATTATCTAAGTAAGAAGTTCACTCCACATAAGGCACGGTATTCCCTACTGGAACGTACCTGCTGTGCTCTAACCTGGGTAGCCCAGAATCTGAGGCATTACTTTGTGCCTACACAACGTATCTCATATCAAGGATGGATCCCATGAAATATATATTTCAGAAGCCCATGCCCACTGGCAAACTGGCCAAATAGAAATCGAGTGAGTTCGACATTGTCTATGTGACTCAGAAAGCGGTCAAGGGGAAAGCACTGGCAGATCATCTTACCGAGAACCCCGTGGGAGGAGAATACGAACCCCTGAAAATGTATTTTCCCGATGAAGAAGTGTCATTCATAGGGGAAGACATTGCAGAATCCTATGACGGGTGGAGAATGTTCTTCGACGGAGCAGCCGATTTCAAAGGAGTCGGCATTGGAGCTGTCCTGATATCGGAAACAGGTCAACATTACCCGGTATCTGCCAAACTCAGATTTCCCTGTACCAACAATATGGAATACTATGAAGCCTACATCTTAGGGATAAATATGGACATTAACATGAATATCCAGTAGTTGCTAATAATTGGTGACTCAGATCTGCTAGTACACCATGTACAAGGAGAATGGGCTACCAAGAATTCCAAGATATTGCCATATCTTCACCATGTGTAGGAATATGAAGAAAAGGTTCACAAAGACAGAATTTTGGCACGTCCCCAGAATTCAGAACGAGTTTGTTGATGCATTGGCCACTCTATCATCCATGATACAGCACCCAACTACGAACTTCATTGATCCTATTCCAGTAAATATCCATAGCCAACCGGCATACTGTGCCCACATTGAAGAATAAGCAGACGGAAGATCATGGTTTCACGACATCAGGGAATACATGTCAAAGGAAGAGTACCCGGAGCTTGCAAATCACACTCAGAAACGCACGCTCCGGAGATTGTCCAACAATTTCTTTCTCAACGGAGGAAACCTGTACAGAAGGACTCCTGACTTGGGATTATTAAGATGTGTCGATGCAAAGGAAGCCTCCAGACTACTTGAAGAGATACATGTTGGGACCTGTGGCCCACACATGAATGGTTTTGTCTTAGCAAAGAAAATACTCAGAGTCGGTTACTTCTGGATGACCATGGAAACAGACTGTATCCAATATGTCCGAAAATGCTATCAATGTTAGGTACATGCAGATATGATAAAGGTACCCCTAAATGAGCTCAATTCAACAAGATCACCTTGGTCGTTCGTCGCCTGGGGAATGGATGTTATTGGACCAATCGAGCCTACAGCCTCAAATGGACACAGGTTCATCCTAGTAGCTATTGATTACTTCATCAAATGGGTCGAAGAGGCATCATACAAAGCAGTGACTAAGAAAGTCGTGGCAGACTTTGTATGTGACTGTATTATTTGTCGGTTCAGGGTTTCGGAGTCAATCATCACCGACAACGGCTCCAATCTCAACAGTGATCTGATGAAAGCCATGTGCTAGACTTTCAAAATCAAGCACAAGAATTCCACAGCCTATACACCACAGATTAATGGAGTTATGGAAGCCGCCAACAAGAACATCAAAAAGATATTGAGAAAGATGATAGAACAGCACAAATAGTGGCATGAAAAATTATCATTCGCCTTACTAGGATACTGCACCACAGTCCGCACATCAACTAGGGAAACTCCTTATTAACTGGTTTATGGTACGGAAGTTGTTATCTCTGCTGAAGTGGAGATCCCTTCCTTAAGAATCATATAAGAAGCTGGAGCTCAGAGACGCAGAATGGATAAAAGGCCGCTACGAGCAGTTAGCCCTCATAGATGGGAAAAGGATGAATGCAATATGTCATGGTCAACTATATCAGAATAGAATGTCTAGATCCTTCAACAAGAGAGTCAAGCCAACACAGTTCACACCGGGTCAGCTCGTGTTAAAGAAGATTTTTCTAAATCACGAAGAAGCCAAAGGGAAATTTTCTCCCAACTGGAAAGGTCCGTATATGGTTCACCGGGTATTGACAAGAGGAGCTCTCATACTTGGAGAAATGTACGGAGAAGTTTGGCCTAAGCCAATCAATTCAGATGCAGTCAAACGATATTATGTGTAACTCTCTATGCTTTTCTTCAAGGATGTAAATTGAACTACGCCTGACCTGATTCCCGTTTAAGAGGGGATACGTAGGCAGCCCTATGGTTTCGTCCATAATTCAATAAAATCTCATTTTCCCCGCAATTCGAAACTGGGGCAGAATTTTGAGGAAGACCCTCAAAATTTTGAAGCAAGTTCAGTCGATCGCAGCATGTACAACTGTCGGAATCGTCAACCATCTAACTGGGGCAGAATTTTCAAGAGGACCCTCAAAATTCCGTAGCATGAGTGGTTGCAATGTCTTGAACCATGTCACGGTCGTCGGTTCATCTAAATTTCTCAAAATATATTCTTACTATGTCTTTATAAAATCATGCACATTTTCAAAATATAGCTCTGTTTAGCAAACGCTACCCCGATAACGCAAATAGAATCATCAGACCAAGCAGAGTGAAGCAAGTAAAGCCAGGGGAGACACGAATCAACCTCCCCCCATCTACAGAACTCACGATTTTTCTTTGGATGCAGGAACAAATAACGAACATGTTCAAAATCACAATCCTCGAAACCATTGCACTTGCCGACATTTGCTATCAGTACGAATAAACAATTCTCCATAGTCACAATGCTCACAACAATCACAATATCAAAGCCTGCTGCCAGCTAAGAAATTCTATTGTCATTTACTATTTGATCTTCTGTATAAGGCTAAGTTCTGCCTTCATTTTCATAAGGCTAATATCTGCCTTCATTTGCATAAGGCTAAGCTCTGCCTTCATCTTGCATGGGACTAAGCTCTGTTACGCATTTTTCATGAGGCTAATTTCGTCCTCCATCTGCATAAGGCTAACCGCCGCCTTCCTATCTGCATGAGGTTAAGCTCTACCTCCATCTGCATAAGGCTAACCGCTGCCTTCCATATTTCATAAGGCTAGTCTCTGCCTTCTCTTGCATAAGGCTAATCTCTGCCTTCATTCTGCATAAGGCTAATCTTTGCCTTCCACATCTCTTCATGAGACTAAGCTTTGTCTCCATAGTTGCATGAGTCTAAGCTCTGCCTCCAATTTGCTTTTCACCAAGACTAAGCGTTGTCTCAATAGTTATTTACTTCGTTTCTCTTTCGGGAAAAGCTCTGCCCTCCATTTCCCAAGACTAAGCTCTGCCTTGTGGAAGTCATATTACTACATTTCATGAGCTGAAATATCGCCAACCTGTCCTAAGGCGTCATAGTCTAACGGCACCATCCTCATAGCCGGAAGACACCATGTTATGGCCTGAGGATCTCTCTCAATTTTGCATATCATTATTCAAAGGCTTCATAGTTCAGAGGCACCATCTTCATGGCCCGAGAACATCATTTCATGGCCTGCAAATCTCTCATCAAACAGTTCATGGCCCAGAACATCATGGTCTGAGGACGTCATCCCTAACCATCTGAAGACAACATTCATATTCCAACAGGAGCCTGCATCTTGTTTAAATTTATGCACAATATAAACTTGTGGTATTCTTCTTTGTAGGTAATCCGGCAAGCGACAGCTACCCCGTAGGAGCGATCCCGCTCCAGTTCTCCCAGCCATATCAAACCTAACCTCTCCCGTAGAACCGATCATTCATCTAGCCCTAGATATTGCACCCGTTCTTGTGATGACTTCATCGGTATGCTTCGTCAATGAATCTAGAACTACACACGGCCTGATTCTTGTAAAATCAGGGATATGTAGGCAGCTCAGAAGCCAGGGTGCGGCCTAAATCTCTCTAACCATTTCGCTCGGTCAAAATTGGCCATCATATCTTTACCTGACAACTCTTTCATCCTTTTCGGGTAAAGAGGGGCATCTGTTGATACCTAATTTTTCCCAAAAAAATATTTTAAAATTGCATATATACCTTCAAAGTCATGCATTAATAGCAATTGGTATTTTTCTATTATTTTCCTACATTTTTATTAATTTGTCCAGTAAATAATTATAAAACTGCATCACAAATGATTTCAAAAGCATCTCTTGATTTAATTTATTGTTTATGGTCCTAATTAAACCGAATTATTTCATAATTAGCCAAATTGGCATCTTTTGGCTATAATTGCAAATTTTCTACCAGAAATTAGTCATTTGTACTATTAAATACTAAATAATCATTTCAAACTATTTTCTATGCATGAAATTCATTTTTTATAATTATTAGCTATTTTGTAAATTATTTTAATTAATTTGAATTGGGTATTTAACAAATAGTCTAATTTCATTTTAATTGTAGCCTAAGTTAAACCTGACCCCAACCCCAATTAAAACAGCCCAAACCCCAAGCCCAATCCATTAAATTACCCGACCTAATGTCTAAATAAATCATGGTCGTTGATCAATTTTGATCAACGGACCAGATTAACCCATACCATAATTAACCTAATAGTCTACCCCCCCCCCCCCTCTAAATNTCTCTCATTTTCCCTCCGCTACCATCTCCTCCCAGTCTCTCTAAAACTCTCTCCACCTAAACCCTAATCTCCTTTCACCGGCTGCTTGCTCATCGGTAACTATGGTGGTTTCACCACCATCCTAGCCCTCAGGGCTCCCTCTTATGCTTGATTGCTACCTTAAGGTCCTTGAAGGAACCAGAAGGCGGTTCACTCACCTCCCATGATTTTCATATCATTCTCAGGCCGTCCATGGCCATCTGAGTAAGATCCTCCCATCTCCGGCTAGAACCTGTGGTTTCTAAGCCTACTATCTCTCTCTGAAACCCTAATTTTAACACTGGAATTCTTAGTTCTACAACAAATCTGAATCTATTCGAGTTATCTTTACTGTTTTCTTAAAGATTTTTCCAATTTTTTCTGAAGCATCTTTTCATCTTCAAACTAGGGTTTCTTAACCCTTTTTCAAAAATGATTCTTCTTCTGATTTCAGTGTTATTCTGTGATTTTCAATATGTTTAAACGATTTATTTTAAGTTTTTCCAATATCTGATTTATTATGTTGAAAGACCTAAAGTTTCTTGGTTTAATCTTTAGGTTCTGAGTTCGTCTTTACTGTTCGCTCTTTCAGCTTGTTTGCATGTTTGATTCTCATGAATCTGCTTCGATTAATCTGAGTATTTTTATGATTTTCACCCTGTTTAACTTACTAGAGTTTCTGATTCTGCCGATTTATGCCTATTATGTGCTTACCTCGCTAACTCTCAGAGATTTATGTTTATCAGTACTATATTCCAGTTTGAATCCCTGATTCTATATGATCTTTACTTTACCATGTCTATTAGGGTTCTAATTCTTGCCTTCTGCCTTGCTTATCATGTGTTTATTATGTGCAATTTGTGTTGATTCCCCCTAATTAGTACTATTTCTTATTTGAACCTTGATTCCCTGTGATTGATACCTTTCACTAATCCCTTATGATGATTTCCCTGATGATTTTCCGACCTTAGCTTATTTCTTGCCTTATTTTATGGCCGACTATGCTGTCAAATTAATTCTCATGTTATTTCCTTAATTAGAATCCTCTGAACCTAGCCTCAATCACATGTTCTATACTGGTACTGTGCTGAAATTATTTCCTTATTGTGTTATATTCCATTCATATGGTATCTTTCCTTATTTATTGCATATCTATTACCGTTCAAAGTTAACTCATTAATTGAAGAGAGTACTTACATTGATTTTATGCTGATTGACTCAGATTCCCCAATCACTGCATGACTTTTATTTTTACCTTATTCTCTACCTAGTTTCAAAGTATATATAAATTTATCTTTCATTCACTCAACACACGAACACATTAGTTTGAAAACTCTCTCTCATACTCAAAACTTTTCTGCACTCTTTCTTTCTTTGTTACTTACTACTGTTCTGAATTAGCCGGCATCAAGCCAAGGCTAATTATTGTGCTCTCCTATCCTTCACTTTGTGTTTACTATCTCTTTACTGGCATGTTCTGATTTTAATTCAAGTCCCAAAACCAACATGTTTCTTTTACTACTTCAGTTTATCATGTTCTTGATATGTTTCTTATTATGGTTTTGTTGTTCAACATGTAATTGACATGTCTACATCATTGTTAATCTAGCATATTATGTTATGTCCCACTCCCTCTTAGGATCAGTATGCTTATGAATATGTTACCCCCTTTTAGTATGTCCCAATGTGACTCTGCTTTATCTTATGTTTACCTGGTTTCTGGTATGAACCTTTCTTTGCAAAGCAATTTGTATCCTAAGTTGTCTGATTCTGTGTTGATTCTGAAATTCATGCTGTGTTGATACCATTAGTTATCCTCTAATCCCCATAAGCCCCCTACAAGAACTTTTATGCTCTTGTATACTATGTGCTCTATGTGTCACCAATTCCCATCACTCTTGTATGAAGGACTGCAATTTGAATGTGCTGAATCTGTGTGTGCTGTGATTAGTCTATTGTCTGTTAGTTATCCTACTCTTGTCAAAAAACTATTTTTTTACTAAACAACTCTCCTATTTTATAAAACTATTTCAACTAAGGTTTTTTCAAACAATGTCTTTCCTATTAAAACCTTTTCAAAACTATGTCAAGCACTCTCACTCTACTCTTAGGTCCTTAGGTTCTGCCCTCTCCAGTGTATGACTGCCTTGGGATTCCTGTGAGATCCCTCTGAACTCTGATGCACCGGGGCTGGTCCTTCCACACTGTATTTACTCAATTATGGTTATGAAATCTGGGTGTGAGCACTGCCTGGGATCCCTTGAGGTCCTTAGGGAACTCTGACACACCCGAATATGAGAAAGGCTATGAAACATTTGGGCACTTGAGATTCTGGGAATCTAGGCCTGTTTTTCAGGCTCCCTATAGTTTAACTTCTCCTTTTCCTTTATCTATTTATATAATTTACTCAGCTGGTCTATAATAATTATTTGTAAACAGATATTGGGCATGGATAATGAAGTGGGGAGGGTATCCATATAGTTTTGTTAACATCATCGGATAGAAATCATGTTTTAAGCTTTACATTGTTTCTATCTGCATTAGAATCCATGTTTTAGGACCAGCATGTTCATTCAAGCCATGCCAATCATGCACTAGATACCATGTTCCTAGGATTTCATGTCTACTGTTTCAGCATCTCATCCATGCTTTATGTTTCTCGCTTAGAAATCCTGCTCCTGGGACAATAAACAACGTTAACATAAAAGTTGTTACTCCTGTGCATTCAAAATCATGTCTCTATCATCCTGTAACTTTTTGTGCATTTTAGAAATCATGCCTTTAGGAATTTTATGTATCCTTAAATTATGTCTTAACCATCCTGCATTTATATGTGCATATTAGATATCCTGCTCTAGGATTTCGTTTACATCTACTTAACCACGCCTAGTTTAACTACTGACTCACGAAAAAGGTCAAAACAGTGTCACATCTAATTTTCTTGCTCTTAATAAAACTAGTAACAATCTCTGCATAATCGTATCACCTAGAACATCATGCTTTTAGGTAAGACAATTTCTGAACTATTTTTTTACAATTCTGGTAATTATTATGCACAATCCCACGCCTAGGAAAGCCTTAGGTAATCAATCTCTTTAAAAGCTGGAACACTGTTTGGTTGTGTTTACTGTTTAAAGACACATGTTTAAAAATATGTAGGCAAACTGATTAGGTTGTGCTTCTGGGTTTATAAAATTGAAACTGCATATCTTCTGTGTTTTGATATTCACTCAGACATCATGTTTTAGGATCCTGCTCAATAATACTGCCCTTGTTTGTGTTTGAGACGTGCTATTTACATGCAATATTTGTGGAGGTAAACCTGAGCCTCTTAATTGCTTCTTTCCTATTTTTATCTGCTAAAGTCCTATTTGTTCTTGCATGTCACCTAGTATTTTCTCCTTTTAACCTTAGGTGTCTGTCTAGAACTGCCTGTAGGTAGAGGTCCTAAATTCCTCCAGGGCCATTAAGCAGGGACGGGTAACAGCATGCATAGAGATCGTTAAACAACACTTGCTTTAATAACTGTTAAGGGATGAGAAAGGGTAGATATGGATATTATATCCGGTGCGCTAATGCAACGTGTATCCCCTGTTCTGAGGAGTGATTACCGGGCATTGTACTGATGTGATCCTATAGGATAAACAACCTAGTACCCCCTATCCCGTACATATGTGTGTTTAAATCATAACTCTTTCAAATTTTATATGGGTGCCTAGACTCTAAATCTTTTAATCTTTAGCACATATGTGTGCTTAGACTGCGAATCTTCTCACATTCTTTATTTTTTTACCTATGTGTTTTTATTGCTTATGTGCTACTTATTTAAATTCACAAAGCTTGTTTGGTCGGGAACCACAGTTGTGGACTTTGAAGGGTGCCTAACACCTTCCCCTTGAAGTAATTTTAAGCCCTTACACAATCTCTGGTTATCTAATCTGTGTTTATAAATAACCTTTAGTAGGTGCCCTAACGCACCTTAACTCGTTAGATGGAGACTCTTCAATTCCTTATCCCTTTCCCAAAAGGAAACGAGTTATCCCAATAATGTCAAATACCCTGACCGATCTGAAAGGGGAGGAAAGAGGGGCGCGACAGTCGAAAATAACTAACAAAATACCGAAATATACGTGACCGATTGGATATCACGACAGTAATCTCGGCACGTATTAGTAATGAACCGGCAATCAACAAATCAAAGTATTTTTACCTTTTATAGAGTTGTACCTAAAGTAGGACTCCTCTACCATATAAGGGGGGCCTGATAATTCATTCAACACATTGTAACACGCATCCCAAAGATTCTTATATTCTCTTATCATTTCGTTCTGATATCAATAAAAGCACTTTTGGCTCAAGGGTAGCTAACCTACCAAGGCTAAAATTGTTCAACTTCTATGGTTTGCATTTACTTTCCCATTGTTTATTTCAATTTCAATCTGATTTATCATGTTGTATCAAGTTAGATCACGTATCCTTAAAAGCACGTACAAATTCAATTTTTATCCGATTTTGAGAATAAACAGTTTGGCGCCGACCGTGGGGCTAAGGATAATAGTGGTTATTTGATACAAATCTCCATAACACACACCACTTTACACTTGCTCTTTGAAGTGTCTTTGATTCCAGGTTAAAACACAAAATGTCAAACTCTCAATTAGCACTCCTACATGTTGACAACGAGTCCGGTCATCACGGTGAAAATAACAACATAACGCCGCCTGATAACGAGGTACCACCTGTTGATCCCGTAAAAATTCCGGTCACAGACCCAATTGACGCTAATTCACATATGGCTATCAACACGAACCTACAATTCTGTCCCGAAAATAGTGTCCGTGGTGGAGCCCGATCAGCGGCTCAAAATACACAAAATATTGGTAGAGATGGGATCAGTTTAAGGGTGATCTTCGAAATTTGTAAGCTCGACAAGCGGCGTAGCCCAGTTACAAAACCAAAGCCGCACACTGAGTATAGTCGAGCCCGATCCTCCAAGAGAAGTTACTCACAGGGACGAACCGGTTGCTAAAAGATCTACTGAGAGTGAATCGGGGACTAACCCCGAGAACAAAAAAATGCTCGAGGAACTGACAAAATGAGTGGAGTTGGGGGAAAAGAAAATGAAGCTAATGACCAAAAATTTGAAACCTATAATTCCAGGGTAGACCAGATCTCAGGAGCACCGCCGTTATTGAAAGGCCTAGATTCTAAGAAGTTCTTGCAAAAACCTTTTCCTCCGAGCGCGGCTCCGATGTCGATCCCTAAGAACTTTCGTATTCCCGAGATACCTAAGTATAACGGAACGACTGACCCAAATTAGTATGTAACCTCTTATACATATGCTATTAAAGGGAATGACTTGGAGGGCGATGAGATCGAGTTTGTTCTGCTGAAAAAGTTTGGAGAGACCCTGTCAAATGGAGTAATGATATGGTATCACAACTTACCTCCTAATTCTATTGACTCATTTGCTATGCTTGAAGATTCTTTCGTGAAAGCACACACTGGTTCCATCAAGGTCAAGACCAGGAAGCCGGACCTTTTCAGAGTAAAACACAAAAGGATAACGAGAAGCTCAGAGAGTTCGTGTCCCGGTTTCAAATGGAACATATGGACCTATTACCGATTGCTGATGATTGGGCCGTTCAAGCTTTCACTCAGGGAATCAATATTCAAAGCTCGGTGGCTTCACAACATTGAAACAGACCCTAATAGGGTATCCGGTTTCTACCTGCGCCGATGTACATAACTGGAATCAATATCAGAGTCAAAGTTGATCAACTTGGGGCCCTTTCGGGGTCTGTTTATCCTCTCAGAACCATCGATAGAGCCAAGAGAGACATTGACAGTGAATCAAGGACGAGCAGGGATCGTTATTAACCATACAATGGGGATTGAAGAGGTAACGAATATGGAATATATCTTATAAGAAGCTAAAGGAGAAATGACCGAGGTCAAAACAACCGGGACTCATGAGCAAAAACAGTTTCGACAGGCCTGTGGGGCCTAAGGAATCACTGAGGTTATCGAAATAAAACTTTAACGTTGACGCTCCCATCATCGTATCAACTATCGGACATATCAAGGACACTAAATGGCCTCAACCTCTACAATCCGATCCATCCCAGAGGGATCCTAACCAGATGTGTAAATATCACGGCACTCACAGCCATAGAACGGAGGATTGCCGACATTTGAGAGAGGAAGTAGCCCGACTATTCAACAACGGGCATCTTCAATAATTCTTGGGCGACCGAGCCAAAACTCCTTTTAGGAATAGGGACTACAAGTAGGATGAAAACAAAGAACCTCAACAAGTCACCAATATGATTATTGGTGGGGTCAATGTTCCTCAGGGGATGATAGTGAAACGCACCAAAGTATCCATCATAAGGGAGAAATGGACTCCAGATTACATAGCGGGAGGAAGATTTTCTTTGAACGACGATGACGCGGAAGGAATCGTGCAGCCCCATATTGATGCACTCGTAATATGTGTACTCATAAATAAATCCTGAGTTAAACGTGTGTTAATTCACCCAGGTGGCTCCGCCAATATCATCTGATCGAGGGTTGTGGAGAAACTCGGTCTACCAGACCAAATCATGCCTACAGTCCGAGTTCTAAACGGGTTCAACATGGCGTGTGAAACTACTAAGGGTGAGATAACGTTACCAGTAAACACCGCCGAGACCATCCAGGAAACTAAATTTTATGTGATCGAAGAAGACATGAGGTACAACACTTAGGAAGGTCATGGATCCACAACATGAGGGCAGTGCCCTCGATGCTGCACCAGGCGCTGAAATTCCTAACACCTAGCAGAGTCAAAACAGTCTCTGGTGAACAACCGGCTACCAAGGAAATGTTACGGTTGAGGAGGTGATACCGGCATCTACAATCTCAATATCGAAGGATCCGAACCAGATGTTCAAAAACGGGGCCAAATAGCAATCACTAACACCAGCCTCGGCAGATTCGGACAAACGAATGGAAGGAAAGAATGATGATTACGGGGTTCCCAAATCTTTTATAACCCAGATGATTCCGACGCCACTAAATCGATGACCGAGGAGCTGGAACAAGTCATATTGAGAGAACACTTGCCTGATCGAAAGGCATACCTGGGCACGGGGTTAAGCCCCGAGCTCAAGAAAAAACTCATTCTATTTCTTATAACTAATGAAGATTGTTTCGCTTGGTCCCACCTTGACATGACAGGGATCCCGTCGGAGATAACCACTACACCACAACAACCACTCACAAGCTAAGCATGGATCTAAAGTTTCATTCGGTCAAGAAAAAGAGGAGACCCCAATCCGAGATCAAGCATGCTTTCATCAAGGACGGGGTATCTAAACTCCATAAAATAGGGTATATTCGGGAGGTTCCAGATTGGTTAGCGAACGTAGTGGTAGTCCCTAAAAAAGGTAATACATTAAGAATGTGAGCAGATTATAAAGATTTGAATAAGGCCTGTCCAAAAGACTCTTTTCCTTTGCCCAAAATCGATTGTATAATCGATGCCACAGCCGGCCACAAAATCCTCAGTTTTCTCGATGCATATTCCGGGTACAACCAAATACGGATAGACCCCAGTGATCAGGAAAAAACCTCCTTCATCGCTAAATACGGCACATACTGTTATAACGAGATGCAATTCAGATTAAAAAATGTCGGTGCTACATACCAACGCCTAGTAAACTGGATGTTCGAGGAACAAATAGGAAAATCAATGGAAGTTTACATTTATGACATATTGGTTAAGTCCCGACGAGCATAGGAGCATTTGAAACATTTGCACGAAACCTTCAGCATATTGAAGCAATACACTATGAAGCTGAACCTGAAAAAATGTACGTTTGATTTTCGGTCGGGTAAATTCCTCGGGTTCATGGTATCCAACTGGGGAATCGAGATCAACCCCGATAAAATCAAAACCATCGAATATATCACGGTCATGGACAACGTGAACGCCGTGAAAAGACTAACCAGACGCATAACTGCCCTGAGACGATTCATTTCGAGGTCGTCCAATAAAAGACACCAATTCTTCACACTATTGAAGAAGAAGAATAACATCTCATGGACCCCGGAATGTCAACGAGCTTTAGAGAGCTCAAATGGTGCCTATTGAGCCCGCCGCTGCTTAATACACCGAAGGCAGACGAACAACTATACTTGTACTTGGAAGTTTTGGAGATAGCGGTAAGTGGAGTCCTGGTCCAGGAAGAGGAAGGTATAGAATTTCCAATTTACTAACTAGGTACTCTCACCTAGAGAAATTTGCGCTCGCTCTGCTAAGCGCCTATAGAAAGCTAAAACCATATTTTCAGTGTCACCCCATATGTGTCGTAACTACTTACCCGTTGAGGAGCGTTATGTATAAGCACAATCTCATGGGCCGGTTGACCGAATGATCCATGGAAATAAGTGGGTACAATATTGAATACCGAACCCAGACCGCCATTAAGTCTTATATCTTGGCAGACTTTGTCGCCAAGTTTACACCGACCCTAATACCCGAGGTCAAAAGAGAGTTATTAATTAACTCGGAGACCTCCTCAGGAATCCGGACCCTATTTATAGACGGCGTTTGAAAGGTCCAGAATTGGCATCGTACTAAAGCCACCAACAAGCACTGTATTTAGACAATCTATTAGGACTGTGAAATTAACTAACAACGGGGCCGAATATGAGGTCATGATTGTAGGCCTTGAACTAGACAAAAGCTTGGGGCAGAAGTGATCGAAGCCAAGTGTGATTCCCTCCTTGTGGTAAACCAAGTTAATGGAACGTTCGAGGTTAGAGAAAGAACGAATGAAAAGGTACTTGGACAAGTTACAGGTAACACTACATTGGTTCAAATAATGGACTTTGCAACACGTACCTTGAGATCAAAACAGCAAGGCTGATGCCCTCACTAACTTAGGGTCACCGGTCAAAGACGTCGAGTTCAACTCGGAGGCAGTCGTACAACTTATGAGATTGGTAGAGGAAGAAGGTTATGCCGAGATCAATTCAAAAAGTCTAACTTGGGACTGGAGAAATAAATATGTAAAATATCTGAAGAGCGGGAAATTTCCCTCAGATCCGAAAGAATCGAGGGTCGTACGTACAAAGGCAGCCCTATTTAGCCTGTCCGAAGACGGAACACTGTTTGGAAGAGTATTTCGTGGCCCACTCGCAATATGTCTAGGGCTAGGAGATATTGAGTAAGTTTTGAGGGAAATCCTCGAAGGTACCTATGGAAATCATTCAGGCGCCGAATTGTTGGTTCAAAAAATAATCAAAGCTGGTTATTACAGGATCGACATGGAAAAAGACGCGAAGGAGTTTGTACAAAAATGCGATGATTGTCAAAGACACGCTCCAATGATTCATCAGCCCGGGGAGCTGCTGCATTCGGTTTTTCCACCATGGTCGTTCATGAAGCAGGGAATGGATATTGCTATCCCCCTTCTGTGGGTACCAGGTAAGGCTCAATTTATATTGTTTATGACTGAATATTTTTCTAAGTGGGTGGAAGCCCAGGCATACAAAAAGGTCAGGGAGAAAGAAGTCATCGATTTCATTTGGGATCATATCATATGCTGATTCGGAATGCCAGCTGAGATCGTATGCGACAACGGGAAACAGTTCATCAGCAGCAAGGTAAGCAAATTTCTCGAGGATAATAAGATCAAAACTATCCTATCAACACCATACCACCCTAGTGGGAACGGACAAGCATAATCGACAAACAAAACCATACTCCAAAACTCAGAAAGAGGTTAACTGACGCCAAAGGAAGATGGAAGGAAATCCTGCCCAAAGTCTTATGGGCATACCGAACGACCTCGAAGTCCAGTACATGAGCCACCCCGTTCTTACTGGTCTATGGCACCGAAGCTCTAATACCGGTCGAAGTAAGAGAACCAAGTCTTAGGTTCCGATATGCAACAAGGAATCAAACGATGAGTCCATGAACACGAGCCTAATTCTATTGGATGAAAGGCATGAAGCAGCCCTTGTCCGGTTGGCCGCCCAAATGCAGCGAATCGAAAGGTATTAAAATCGACGGGCCAACCTTTGACACTTCAATGTCGGGGACTCTGTACTAAGCAAGGTTACACTAAACACACGAAACCAGAACAAAGGGAAGTTGGGTCCGAACTGGGAAGACCCTTATCTTATTATTGAGTTCACTTTTAAAGGATCGTACAATCTCGGAACGATGAACGGTGAGCAACTATTGAACAACTGGAACATAGCTAATTTCAAGTGTCATTATTGCTAAGATACGACTTCATTCATTTCCTTTTCTATATTTACATTCTGAACTAACACTTGTAGGCAATCATCGAAGAATGATAAAATCTTTTGGTCTGAAAGCACGCGTTGCACACTTTTTCCCTTGAACCAATTTTGTCCCAACTGGGTTTTCCGGTGAGGTTTTTAACGAGGCAATAGGTAAATAATGCTAACTTAGAATTGAAGGCCGATTATGAACCGATGTCGAAGATCACAATAATATTTGAGTCCTCTCTTCAATCAGCCTCGAACACTGGGGGGAATTACCCTCTAATAATAACTCTAGAAAGGAAGAAAAATTTATAATTCAATGGTCTCTGCTCGATCGATAGGATTTACTGTAAGGGTCAAACGCTCAAATGAACTATGCCCGCATAGACTTCTCGAGCCCCAGCACAAAGCTTGAACACAAATATAACTATTACACACAAGAATAAAGTCTCTACATTGCGGATAACATATCTCTTTTTAATTTCCTACATATGATCCCCTAAAGGTATCGAGCCCAAGGGCCACCTTATTCGGGTTCAAATGATCACCCCCAATCGGGGACTATCGTTCAAAAACAAACTCGGATGGTCGGGCTATCAAAGCCCGAGGGCACAAGGCCTATTAAGCAACGCCCTAACCTTAAGGGCTACGGCCATACCCATTCTGGGACTGTTATCTTGGGCAAGCCCGGATAACTCGGGGTAACAAGCCCATTGTGAAACACCCAAATTAAAAGTCTACAACCATACTAAAATATCTCGAAGACATCCAAGACCCGTAACAAAAAACAAGGCCTTCAAAATTACATAACTGGTTCTAAAGGCTACCTTCGGCAAACTATAATCTAAACTTCTTTGGGGAAAAGTTTCCAATAATACCGAACCCCCACGATGCCTTAAAACTAATAATGTCAACGGCAAGGCCTGTTCAAACCACCGAACACGACCTAACTAGTTCATGCTAAGGCGTTTCGATCTTTGCAAATATAAAGAATATAGGAAAGTAAAGAAAAACTTGGAAACTACCGAAGGGAAAAGAAAGCCATGTATTATAAACATAAAATCTTTACAAAGGCCAAGTAGCCTTGAAAAAAATACAAAGTACACAAAGTACTAAAAACAAAAAACCTAAAAGTTCTACAAAGGCACCTAAAAAGCCTAGTCATCTCCACCTCTGGAACCCTCAGAGCCTTTTTCTTCTTCTTCCTCGGGGTAAGCCAATTTCTTGGCCTCGACCTCGAGCCCCTTAGCAGCTTCAATATCGGCCGATAGATCAAAACCCCGAACATGAATCTCCTCGAGGGCCTCTCTTCGCGACTGCAACCTCTCATATTCAATGATGTCCCTTAAGCAGTCCTGGGCCACCTCGGCATCAGCCTTATATTGGCCACCATCTCGTCGGCATCGAATTTTACCACAATAGCTGCCGACTTGTCCGTTTCAAGCTCCTTGACCAAAACTTCTCGCTCGGAGGCAGCCAAACATAGTTGAGATTCGATCTCTTTGATCTTCTTGGATTGCACCTCGACCTTTTCTTATGCCGCTCGAAGTTAGGCCTTGACCGATGCCAGTTGGGCTCGAGGGATACCTTTTTCTGAGTCTAGGCGGTCCATCCGTCCCTCCACTCATCGGTCTCGGCCCTGACAACGTCCATCTCAGCTCGTAGTTGATCGACTCGATCAATTTTTTGTTGGACCTGCAAATTCCAATCATTAATCACTAACTCTAATTCGTCATCACTAACCTGAATGACTTTTACCTCTTCCAACAAGGTAGCATATTCTTTCGTAGCCGTATCCTACTCGGCCGGAAGACCCCTAGCCTCTTCCTCGCGTTGCTCACTAAGAAGTTTGTACGTATCTCTCTTCTCAATAAGTTATTTGGCTTCGACCTCGAGGAAGATTTTCTCTTCTCGATATTGGAGGAAATTCTCATGGTGAAGCACTGAGGTCTGCAAATACAAGAAAAATATTTAGATCGGTAAAGCAACCAAAGCTAGAAAATAAAGAGGTTTGGTGACACCTTACTCAATTCAATGCCTGATGTGTTTAATTGAACAAGCACGGGGATTCCACCTTGTTCATATTTTCCTGGTATTACTTAAGTCACCAGACACCAGAGGTAACTAGCTACCCCAACATGCACGGAAAGGACCCGGGAATCCTCCGGAATAGAGATAGCGATCAACCGCTTCCAATCGGGGATCATTCGCTCCTTGGACCCCCTCATTTGAATGATCATTCGCTGCTTGAGCTTCGCCAAACATTGAGTCCGTGAAAAAAGGCGACCTCGTTATATCGATGACACCGACCGGAACGGGACCGGCCTCTTGAGGGTCCTCGACACTCACTGATACATTGGCTTCTTGAGTTTGGGAGAGTCTAACCTCTGTCGTCTCCTATGGTTAGTGCCCGTTCTTTAGGGATTGATGGTTCCCGGGCAACAAATATTTTTTCCTCTCCAGATTCGTCCCTGAGCCGGTGAAGGAAATCTGAATCGAGTATTCGGGAGCTGGAGGTTTCTTTTTGCTTGCGGATCAGCCTCCTCCTTGGTTTCTTTTTCTCCGAGATCGGAGAACTCGGAGCCCTTTTTCTCTTCTTCTCTTCACCCTGTTTTGGAGCAGGGAACTTAGTGGGGAGATCTTCGCTACCGGATGAAGGCCTTATTTGTACATCATTGGATAAACCTACAAAAAGGTATAGTATAGGAAGCCCTTGTTTGAGTGAGAGCTTCTAAAATGCCATTCATTTCGCAATAAAGAACTTTCCCACATAGAGGTTTCAGCTACTTAAAGCGAGTGCATCCAAAAACTCGAGAAGAGTGCTCGGCCTTGGTTGAAACAACAACGGGTGAGGACACAGACATACAAGAGGAAAAACAAAAACTACTCGAGAAAGAGGTCTCACTGTGCGAATGGGCCTCCCATCGGCCCTTTGAAAGCTCGCGCCACGAGCGCTCGAAATAAGGATTTTGCGACGTGATGCCCTCGACCCACTCCTTAATTAGAGGAACTGCATTCGTGATTCTGGCAACGGCTACACCATTAGAGAACACATGTACAGAAAAAGAAAGAAGGCGTGAATAAAATTTTGAGGCGAAACTAAACTTACATGACATGTTCCACTTCTCCAGGAACAGCATGTGCTCCACCGAGATCAAGTCCGAGGTCCATACTCGGACAAAACAGCCTAGCCAACCTCGATCTCTATCTTCGTCGACGCTCGAGAACGGGGCTTTAATAGCCAAACGAGCAAGCTTGATTAGCCCCTACGGTAGAGTCTGGGGATGTTGATACCCAATTTTTTCCTATATTATTTTCAAAATGTATATATATCTTCAAAACAATTCATGAGCATCAATTAATATTTTTTCATAATTTTTGTATTTCTTAAGGATTTTTAATTAATTTATTCCAATATTTTTATTACATAAACAATCCTTAATTGCAGCACAAAGGGTTTTATGATAATTTTATTGCTTAATTTTATCATTTACATTTATATTAAGCTTTAATTATTTCATGAATAGTCATATTTACATTTTTTGGGTTATAACTGCAATAACTTTGCAATTATAGCCCACAAGTGCATAATTACCTTATTTCACAAGAAAATGACATTTTATATTTTTATAATATTAAGTAGTTATTTTAAATCATTTTATACATCAATAGAATTTTTTATCATTTATTAGCTATTTTATAAATTATTTTATCAAATTAATAGGGTATTTAACAAATAGCCTCTTTTAATTTGATTTGATTTTTGGACCTGGACCAAAATACCACCCTGGCCCAATTAAATAATCCTGACCCAATTCTTAAACCCTCCCAACCCCTCAGATCAAATCCTGGTCGTCGATCTCAAAAGATCAACGGTCCAGGATCATTTCCTTTTTTAATTAACACCAAATGACCCCTAACCCTAGTCATTTCTTCAACTCCACTACCCCTGAATCCCTCATCCTCAATTCTCTATCTCAAGCTCTCCCCTAACCCTAGCCGCCGTCACCGAAAACCCTTCAATCTATGGGGTTTCCCTTTGATTTTAGGCCCCAGCCGACCTCCTATCTTCACTGGTTATTCGATTTTGTTGTTATTTGAAGGAATCATGAAGAGGTTTAACTCAGAATCGGCTAAGCCTTTCATTTTCTCGATGAACATGCCTGGGTTCATCTCCGTGTTTGTGAGTACTACTCTTCATGTTTATGGCTCAAATCTATGGTTCCAAACCGGATTTTCTTCTCACCTCGGTCCATTTTTCAAAACCCTAAGTCTCTTTCTACTTAAGTTTATTCAAATCCTTGTAGATCTGAGATGATTTTAAGTTTATCTGGTATTTCTCTTTAAAAACCTTCTGTTTTGCCTTATTATTAACTGATTTTAGTGTTTCTCTAAAATTAGGGTTCATCTCTTTGCGTTTCTGCAAAACTTTTCTAAAGAGTTTGAATGTTTAAATTCGTTTTTCTTTGTTTGCTTGACTGGTTTTCATATTTATGTTCTAATTCCTAGGGTTTCTACTTATTTCACTGTTTATTTTGATATTTTTCCCGTTATTCTTTAGTTTTGTCAATTAAAAAGAGATTAACTGATTTTATTGCTTAATTAGGGTTCGAAATTATATGTTTTCTGCAGAGATTGTTACTTTCTGTGATTTTTACCTATTTTCCTTATTTGTGACTCATGATTGGTACTACTTGCCTTAATTGGGTTATTAGCTTGATTTATGGGATTTAATTGCCTTAACCGACCCCTAGATGGTCTTTGATTGATTTGTTTACCCTATTAAATCCCTAACTTGGATGTTAATTGATTCTTTTCATATTCTGTTGAATTATTTGATCGAGTTTAGCCCCTAATTAACTGGTTGATTCTATTTTCCTGCCTTATTTGTCAACTCTGAATTATTCTTTGCCTTATTTGTTTTACCCTGATAAGTGTTATATAAACCCCCATTCTGATTTTTTTCAAACACATGAATACACATAGAAAAAAAAAAAACACAACTTTACTCTTACACTTTCAGTTGTAGTCTTTTTACTTCTATTTTGCTGATTTGTCTAGACGGCTGAAAGTCAAGGCTAGACCCTTAGATTCCACTTGCTTTCATCTTCCTGTTTACTACTTCTTATCTGGTATGCTCCTATTTCTGTTATCATACTCTATTCAATATTCTATGTAGTTGGACCTATGTCCTTCCTGTTTATTGCTCTTGATCAGCATGACTGAATTTCTGTTAACTTGCCATGTCCTATATGTTAGTATAGTTAATACACTTTAGCATATTCCTGTTTGACCCGTGACACTTGTTTACTTATTTCTCAACTAGCATGCCTCAAATCCTGTCCTGTTTTATGTGTTGATAAATTACCTTAACATGTTCCTGATTAATTCAGGATTTTTGTATACTTCTTTCAAGGATAATGGTGCTCTAAATTCCTGCTATTTTCTCTGTATGGATGTCTGATTAGCCATTTAACTTCAGCATGTTTCTGTTTGATCCATGATACTTGTCTATCTGTTTCTGAAACTAGCATGCTTTAGCTTTTATCACCCTATTTTGCAATATGTGTTCATCTGGTTGTTTACTCTAAATTTCAACATGTCCTTGCTTGGTTCATAATTACACCTAGTAATAGTTAATGAACTAAGTCAATTCCAGCAATGTGAAACCTCGTTTGACTTAATTGTGACCTTGTTCTGCTTGTAATTCAGTGTTCTTACTCTTGTTGTGACTATTGACACCCAATCTGATTATGTTCTATTTGTGATCTTGTAAATTGTTTCTATGCACTTCTAAATAAAACTGTTTTTCCTACAATTATCTCCTACTCTTATATACTATTTTCAACTCCCACTCTTAGATATCTACGGTCCTGCCCCCCCCCCCCCCCCCCCCCAGTGTGAGACTGCCTAGGAGTTTATGAGACTCCTCCGAACTCTACATTGGGGTTGGCCTTCCAAACTTGTTTACAAAAACTATTTATTTGAAAAAGGTTCTGGTGTGATCATTGCCCGGGGTCCTAAGGCCCTTGGGAACTTTGACACACCAGAAACCCATTTGATGTATTATGGACTGCTGGTGTACTCCAGACTTGATTGAAGTCCTGGCTTCCAGGTTGACTTTGGGCCTGCCAAGGCTCCCTATAGTATAATGATTTTTATCATGTAATTTATTTGCATTGGTCTGTAATAATAATCCTTATAAAACAGATATGGGGTTATTAGTAAAAGCTGGGAGGGATTTTTATATATATTCTTGATTGGGTTCGGGTAGAAATCATGACTATAGGATTGTTTTGATTATTTATATGCATTAGAGATCATGCCTATAGGACTTATCTCATTATTTGTAGTCCTGAATTTCACACCTGCATCCTAGAAATCCTGTACAGGACGTTTATCAATTCTGCATCAAAATCCATGTTTATGCATATTCTCAAGTCTCAATGTGCATTAGAAACCATGCATGTAGGATCTTCTTTGGGAATTATCAAACTTGTCTAACGTTTTGTTAATATCTCCACTCACTTAGACATCATGCCTATAGGAAACACATATCAAAAATCAGTCTTGACACTTAGACATCATGCCTATAGGAAGTAAGTGTAAAAATTAGTTTATGTGTTTAGATATCATGTCAATCAGTTTCAGCACATAGAAAGCATGCTTATAGGATCTAAAAAGATGAAATCTGCCTGTTAAAATCAGTCACTGGTTTACAGTTTAGATACCATGTCCATAGGATTCTGCCCGGTTATCACTTAGGCAAGGCTATAGGATAATTAAAATCTTGGGTCTAAAATTATGATTTTCTTTATGCTTGAAACATGCCCAGATTCAGTAAGTAATAAAAAACCAGTAGGCAAATTGATGGATACTTACATCCTCGCTTTAATAAAACTGTTGTACATTCTGTTTGTGCTCATTTAGATATCCTGCCTATAGGACCCCCCCCCCCCAATCATTTAAAACTTCTTGCTTGAATAAGCATGCAACTGTCTGTTTATTTGTGGAGGTAAACATGAGCCCCCTTAATTGCTCCTTATGTGACAGTCTTACTTGATTTTTTGTTTGTCGCTTAGATTCTCCCCTTTTAAGCAACATAGGTGAGTCTAGAACCACCTTAAGTAGAGGTCCTAAACACCTCCAGGGCCATAGATAAGGGACGGGTAGTGCACGCATAGATACGTACTAGATACTATTAGACTGCTTAGGTAATAATTAATAAAGGGGAGGGTACTTGGGTAGTAAAGGAGATGATGACATGTGCGCTAATTCTACGCGTAACACCTCTATATGAGGAAAGTTACCGAGTATTGCATATAAGTGATCCTATAGGATAATAAACCTGGGACCCCTTTAAATTCCGTTTTAAAGTAATCTCTATTTGTTTTTTAAACTATTTTATTTTTCTTTAAAGACTAAGTCACTTAAATTGAGTTTGACCGGGACCCAGGTAATTTCGAGCCCTTACCCAATCTCTGGTGATGTAAACCAATTTATTATTTATTTGCTTTAGGTTCCCTAACGCACCTTAATCCGTTAGGTGGCAACTCTTCAAATCCCATACCCCGTCCCAAAAGGAAGGGTGTTGTCCCAAAATGTCGAAACCCAGACTCCACAAGCGAGGAAAAAGGGGGGCGCGACAGCATGGTGACTCTGTTGGGGATTGTTAGGCTCTTACCATGACAAAATTGCTTTTTTAAGCATGCTTTATTCTGCTAATACGTACACCCTTTCCCTTTCCCTTTTATGTGAATTTAATTGCCTATTTTCAAGCATTTATGATTTCCTTTACTACAGAAACTGACTTGTCTCCTTGTTTTCTTTCTTAAACGTCTTTCAATTATTAAATACTGCATTTATCATTTTTAACGTGCAAATACGTGACAACATGCTATTTACTGTTGCATAAATCATGCTCAACATCATATTCTACTCGCGCGTAATCAATCATATAGTAACGCTTGATGAGTGTTTGCGCCCTTCCTATATATCACCCTTTAAATTCGAAAAGGCTTATTTGCGTTAAAACTGGTCGATCAGCGGTGCAGTCAACGGTTCTGTGCCTTTCCCCCTCAAGTTTTCCTCGTGAGGGTACCGGTCTAGACCCCCATAGCAATCTTACTCTGATTAATTGTACATGCATCATGGTCAAACCTAGCCGGGTTAATATGTTGTCCACATAATAACACTTTAAGAAAAATCTTGCCAAAACTCCACCGGGGTTTCCATAATCCCAACGAACACAACCACGATCTTTGTGCATTAAATTTTGGAGAAATAAGTGCCAATATGTTAATCGTTGATGTATAAGTAGTCGAATCTGGAGGGGGAAAGGTTCTAACCTAATTTGTTTTGCAGAAATGAGGCACGAAGTCCCCAAGTTTGTCATAGTCCAAAGAATACCACCATTGTTGCTGGATTGGTGGGAGGACCTTTCGCCAAGTGACAAGGACCATGTGAAAAGGGTCCTTGGAAACTTACCCTCTTTACTGGATATCCAATCAAACAATATGTTGATCGAAGCGGCCACTATGTTCTGGGACGGAGAAAGGTCCGTGTTCCGTTTTGGCAACATAGAAATGACTCCTCTCTTGGAGGAGATAGGGGGATTCGTTGGATTACCTTGGGACAGTCTGGGTTTATTGGTGCCGGAAAACCATACCGCTAGGGGATTTTTTAAAATGATAGGTTTGAAAAAGAATGATGATTTGGAGTGCATGAAGGAGTACTACATACCCTTTGAATACCTCTATGAACGATACGTCCATAGCAAATCCTATCGTATATTCCATGATAAATTCTCTATGACTTCCTTGGGTCATATTCACTACAGGGTTTTTGTGTTTGTTGTTTTCTTCCTAGGTATGATAGTATTTCCAAGCAAAGGAGACAGGATTCACACTAGAATGGCTATGGTAGCCAAAACCTTAATGAAGGGGATCGATGGGAAAACATATACCATTGTCCCTATGATCATAGCTGACATCTAATGGGCCTTGGACCGCTGCCAGAAGGGGTTCAAACACTTTGAGGGTTGTAATCTGCTACTACAGGTTTGGTTATTGGAGCATCTCCAAAGGGGTCACTATTGTCAAGAGTTTCCACGAAGGGAGTGGAATGATCATATAGCCTTCCATCACCCTAAGAGAATGACTTACATCCCAGACAGGTTTGCTCAATCGAAAAATGCTACAGAATGGCGGCAGTTTCTTGAAAATTTGACTAAGGACCAGGTTCAACGGATGTTCGAATGGTTCCCTACCAGTGAGTTCATCATCAGATCTAGGGACGCTCCGCACCTAGTGTTGATCAGGTCAAGGGGAATATACCTTTATGTTCCCATCAGGGTTATGAGACAGGCAGGCAGGAAGCTAGTCATACCGCGAGTTTTTAAAATGAGTCATTATAGGGCAGATTTTCAGGATGACGACATCCCATACAAATTTGAAGCTCAACATATGTGGCATCTAAAGGTTATTGTAGAAAGGGACACCATCGATCCAGACAAGTACCACGCAGGGCATGTACCTTTTTACCCATCATGGTTGGAAGACAGCATAGCAGGAGTAGTTGAGCCCGGAGTCGGTCGAGGGAACAGGGTCATAGACGAAGTTGCTGAAGCCCAAGTGAAATACAATAAGCTACGCAAAAGGGTTCATGATTCCGAGGCCGGTCATCTGGAGAAACACAAGACTGATATGGAATTGATCAATGAATGGAGGGAAAAGGCTATCGAATCTAATGAAAGGCTGGAATATTTGGAGCAGTGTCTGATGGAACTAGAGGGGAAGACGAGGAAAAGAGTCGCCGACTTCCACAATGCTGAGGGAAGTGTAGGAGGACATCTAGCGAGAGTATATCTGTTGTTAGGCATGCATGACCTGGGGAACCTGATCGACAGAGCCAAGAAGATCAAGCCTGGGGAAGGTCCTTCTAGGACCAAGTAGATTAGATTTACCTGTTTTTTCAAATGTAATAAGGCCAATTGCTATTAGTGACTTATCTTATTTAGTGTCGTTTTAGATTTATCTACTTTTACATTAATGAAATGAGGCAATTATTGGCCCTGAAATTCTCCAAATCAACTTGTCGCTAGGCCTACCTCCGGCACAACGAGGCTCCCAAAAATAGGACGCAAATTTACATTCCCGCAATATGTGTTTAAATACTGTGAATACTTCCTTTTCAGAACCTATACTGACTTGGTTACCTTTTATTTTTCTTTCCTTTTTGATTATTCCTATTCCCTAAGGTTGGTTCACGAATACTGGCATCATCAGCTTATCATACCAGATCCAGAAGCCCTCCACCTCCTCCTCTTCCAAGTGCATCCAAAAGGCAAGGGGAAAGCTAAGATGGATAATATGAATGGCGACAACACCGCACATGCCGAGAATGCGTAAACTTCTGATGGTCGGAGTAGTCCGGCACCAAATGACTTGGTTTTGCGGCTTGAAAAGAAAATACTTGAACTACAAGGTGAGCTTGAGAAGGTCCATAACTTGGAAAACCTCTCCCTCACACTAATGTCCCGGATATCAACCATCCAAATACCCAAAACCCAGTACCTCCCCAGAACACACCCAACCAACGCCCACAGAATCCTCCCGCACCCCACCAATATACAACCCCTCCTCAAAATCCTTTACTCATACCTACACCTCCTCAACATCAGCATCTCTCGACTCAATATCTGCAAAACACTCACCACACTCCTTAGAATACCCAACAGCATATCCCCGATCCCCAAAATTCAACCAATGATCACCACTATACCCAAACTCCTGGCCTTCACCAAAACAACCCCATATACGTGGAAACCTTACCCCACTCTACTCAACCAATCTCATACACACCAGAATCTTCCGAGAAGGACCTGCTCATTAAGAACATGGTAGAGGAGCTCAAGAAACTCACAAGCCGAGTTCAGGGTGTTGAGGGAGGCAAAGGAATTAAAGGTTTGAATTATGAGGATTTGTGCATTCAGCCAAATGTGGAAATTCCGGAGGGTTACAAACCTCCCAAGTTTGAAATGTTTGATAATACGGATGACCCCAAAGTTCATCTGAGGACTTATTATGACAAGCTCGTAGGGGTCGGAAAAGATGAAAGGATTCGAATGAAGATCTTCATGAGAAGTCTTACCGGAGATGCTCTGGCCTGGTACATAAGTCAGAATCCTAAGAAGTGGGCCAATTGGGTGAGCATGGCGTCCAACTCCATAGATAGGTTCAGATTTAATACGGAGGATGTGTCGTATGTCTTCTATATCCAAAACTTAAAGAAGAAGCCAACTGATACTTTCCAAGAGTATGCTACGCGGTGGAGGTCGGAAGCATCCAAGGTTAGACCAGCATTAGACGAGGAACAGATGAACAGGTTCTTTGTCAGGGCACAGGATCCACATTTTTATGAACGGCTAATGGTTATTGAGAACCATAAGTTCTCCGATATCATCAAACTCGGAGAAAGGATTGAAGAGGGTATTAAAAGTGGGATGGTGAAAAGTTTCGAGGCCCTGCAGGCCACGAATAAAGCATTGCAATCAGGTGGTATATCGAAGAAGAAATTTGTGGGAACAGTAATGGTTGCCCAAGGACCCAAAACACCATTTCTATACCATACCCCTCCACTCACATACCAAACACCTCCACCCGCATACCAACCTTCGCCTCCTAGATATTCTCAAACCGCTACCGCCTACCACACCTATAACACCCAACCATCATATTATCAGTCACCTCCAACTCGTCCAAACTACCAAAAACCCAAGCCTAATTTTGACAACAAACCACCCAGACAGTACACCGCCATTGCTAAACCCATCGACCAGTTGTACGAAAGGTTGAAAGCCACTGGATATGTCACCCATATTCCCACTGTGGCAATGGATAATTAGTTTCAATGGGTAAATCCAAACAAGACCTGTGCATATCATTCCGGCATGAAGGGACACACTATTGACGAGTGTCGCACCTTGAAAGACAAGATCCAAACATTGATTGATAGTAAGGTCATACAGGCAAAGGAAACTGCACCCAATGTCCGCAACAATCCTCTCCCATATCATAGGGGTGGAGGGGTCAATATGATCGAAACTGATGAAGAATGGGATCCCGAGGGATCAATCGGGCTTATTCGAGAAGCTGATGATCCTAAAAAACCTGCAGTCACACTCAATCCCATTGTGGTGCAAGTACAGCCGCCAGTTGAAGTCGATATTCGGTTCCTTTAGAAGTAGAAGTAACAGCACTCATTCCATTTGAAGTGGAGGTGGACACACCTTTCACTGTAACGGCGGAATCCACACCACCCTTCAGTTCCAATACTGTACCTTGGGATTATGTGGCCGAGGCTAGAAGAAATGTAAACTCAAAGATAGAAGAATCCGGTGCTGCACAAGAAATGACCAGAACAGGAAGGGTTTATACGACTGAACATTTAGGAGAAACCAGTAAGCAATCTTCTAACAAATCGCCTGTCATTGAGACTGGTCTAGATGACCTTCGGAGGAAGGTACATGCAAGAGAGTACTATGTTATTGATCATCTGAACAAGACTCCCGCTCAGATATATATCTTGTCGCTGCTGCAAAATTCTGAGGCGCACAGGAATGCTCTAATGAAGGTGTTGAGTGAAGCATATGTACCCAACAACATCAGTGGTGGAGAAATGGCCAATATGGTGAGGCAGGTGCTAGAAAGTCACAAAATCACCTTTCACGAGGACGAGCTTCCACCTAAAGGTTTGAATCACAATAGGGCACTGCACATCACAGTGCAATATGAAGACAAATTCATCGCCAGAGTTCTGATTAACGGAGGATCCAGCCTCAACATTTGCCCATTGACAACGTTGAAGAGGTTGGGCAAAAGCCTACATGAGATATGAAAGGGAACTATGAATGTGAAAGCATTCGACGGGTCTCAGAGAGCTACCATTGGAGAAACTAATCTCTGCCTGAAGATGGGTCCTACATGGTTCGATGTTGAGTTTCATGTACTGGACATATCCTCCTTTTACAATCTGCTATTGGGACGACCACGGATACATGCCGCTGGGGTTGTAGCATTAAATTTTCATAAGGCTGTGAAGTTCGAGTGGAACCACCAAGAAGTGATTATCCATGGAGATGGCAGCAATCCCATTTAGACTAGTCAGACTATCCCGGTGATTGAAAACAGAAGAAGGTTAGGTGGAGAAACCTACCATCATATTGAACGGGTTAACACAATCGAGAAAGATATGTGGTGGAGTAGCAAGATAGAAAGTATGCTAGAATACAATGATTTGTCACCACAGGCGTGGTCCATACTATCCACTTGAGCAGCCTGTGCCACACCTGAGTCAGACCTTCCATCAGGTCGATATTATATGGGGATCAGGGGAAGAAGAAGCGTTAGCGTCATTAAGTAATTTGTTCTTGGAAGATGATGACATGGACTGTTGGTTAATTATCGAGGAGGAGGAGGAAGGCCTACTATCCAAGCTGTGGAGAGAGGAGCATTCCTCAAGAACTGGACTGTCAGACCATCGAGGGCCCGACGAGTCCTGGCATAGCAAGGCTGAACAACATTGTTTAAATTTTGCTTTTCTAGAAAAAAGACTTCCCTTTTTGCATTTTGTTTTAAATAATATTTTTAATGTTCCAAAACATTTTTTAAATTATTGAAAATCACTTTTGTTTAACGTTTTCAATGAATTGATGTTTATTATTACCACTTTTCTCTCATATCTTTATCCATACAGCATTACTATTTCCTATCTCGATGAACCGGGAACTGTGATATTTAATGAAACAACGCAACAAAAGGATAGTGATTCCGAAGAAGAGGATGCAATACCTGAAGAAATCGTTAGAGAAGTAGAGGATTTTGAGAACAAACTGAATTCCAACTTGGACAAAACTGAGATAGTTAACTTGGGAAATTATGATACCGTCAAGGAGACCCGCATCAGCATCCACCTGTCATCGTCAGAGAAAGAGGAGTACACTCAGTTCTTGAAAGAGTATGAAGATATCTTTGTGTGGTCTTACGACGATATGACCGGATTAAGCACGTCCATTTTAGCCCACAAGTTGCCCACAAATCCAACGTGTCCACCCGTAAAGCAGAAACTCGGGAAATTCAAGCCCGATATGAGCCTATCAAAGCCAAGGTTCTCAGGGTAGTTGAATATCCAAATTGGCTAGCCAACATTGTGCCAGTTCCAAAGAAGGATGGGAAAGTTAGATTTTTTGTCGATTATCGGGATCTCAACAGAGCCAGCCCAAAGGATGATTTCCCGCTTCCAAATATACACATCTTAATCGACAATTGTGCCAAGCATGACCTCCAGTCTTTTGTAGATTGCTTCGCCGGTTACCATCAGATCTGGATGGACGAGGAGGATGCTGAGAAAATGACTTTCATTACACTGTGGGGTGTGTACTGTTACAATATGATGCCATTCAGCCTAAAGAATGTTGGGGCCACCTACATGAGGGCCATGACTTTTTTATTATTTTTCATGACATGATACACAAAGAAATATATGTATATGTGGATGATTTCATCATTAAATCCAAGAGGGCCACAGATCACATAGCAAACTTGGGAAATTCTTTGATAGACTGTGGAAGTACAACCTAAAGCTAAACCCCACAAAGTGTGCATTCGGGGTTCCTACCGGAAAGTTATTGGGGTTCATTGTTAGCCGCCAAGGAATAGAATTGGACCCATCGAAGGTCAAATCCATCCAAGAGTTACCACCACCAAAGAGCAAGAAAGATGTGATGAGTTTCCTGGGACGCCTTAACTACATCAGCCGTTTCATAGCACAATCCACATTAATATGTGAGCCGATTTTCAAGATGATGAAGAAGGACACTGTAACTAGTTGGACCGAGGATTGTCAAAAGGATTTTAACAAAATCAAGGAGTACTTATCAACACTACCAGTTTTAGTCCCGCCAGAGCAGGTAGACCACTGCTACTCTACCTTGCAATGCTAGATGGAGCTTTCGGCTTCTGGGGCAGCACGACAAGACAGGGAGAAAAGAACATGCCATCTACTACCTGAGTAAGAAGTTTACATCGTATGAAGCACGGTACTCTCTGCTGGAACGTCCTATGTCTTGACCTGGATAGCACAAAAGTTGAGGCATTACTTCTTTGCCTATACAACATATCTCATATCAAGGATGGATCCTTTGAAATACATTTTCCAAAAGCCCATGACCACTTGCAATCTGGCTAAATGGTAAATCTTGTTGAGTGAATTCGACATCGTCTATGTAACTCAAAAAGCAGTCAAGTGACAGGCACTGGCAGACCACCTTGCTGAAAGCCCTGTGGGAGGAGAATATGATCCTTTGAAGACATATTTTCCCGATGAAGAGGTATCATTCGTAGGAGAAGACATTGCTGAAGCCTACGACTGTTGGAGAATGTTCTTTGACGGAGCGGCAAACTTCAAAGGAGTCGGCATTGGAGCCGTCTTGGTATCAGAAACTAGTCAACATTATTCGGTATCTGCAAAACTCAAATTCCCCTTCACCAAAAATATGGCGGAATACGAAGCTTGCATATTAGGGCTCAACATGGTTGTTGACATGAGCATTCAGGAACTGCTAGTAATCGACGATTCGGATTTTCTTGTGCATCTGGTACAAGGAGAGTGGGCTACCAAGAATTTCAAGATATTTCCATATATGCATCATGTGCAAGAAATGAAGAAGAGGTTCACAAAGATAGAGTTTCGGCATGTCCCCAGAATTAAAAATGAGTTTGCCGACACATTGGCTACTTTGTCATCAATGATACAGCATCCAGACAAGAACTTCATTGATCCTATCCCAGTAAGGATCCATAATCAGCCGGCATATTGTGCTTACGTCGAAGAGGAGACTGACGGTAAGCCTTGGTTCCACGACATCAAGGAGTATTTGGAAAAGGGAGAATACTCGGAGCATGCAAACCATATTCATAAATGCACGCTCTGGAGGTTGTCCAATCATTTCTTCTAGAGGAACCCTATATAGAAGAACTCCTGATATGGTGCTATTAAGGTGTGTCGATGCAAAGGAAGCTTCAAAGCTGCTCGAGGAAATACATGCCGGAACTTATGGCCCGCATATGAACGGTTTTGTTTTGGCCAAAAGGATACTCAAGGCAGGTTATTTTTGGATGACCATGGAAACAGATTGCATTCGGTATGTTCAGAAATGCTATCAATGTCAAGAACATGCAGATATGATAAAAGTGCCACCAAACGAGCTTAATGCAACAAGCTCACCTTGGCCCGTTGCCGCTTGGGGAATGGATGTCATTGGTCCAATCGAGCCCACCGCCTCAAATGGACATCGGTTTATTTTTGTAGCTATCGACTACTTCACTAAATGGGTTGAAACTGCATCTTACAAAGTTGTAACCAAGAAGGTCGTTGTGGATTTTTTTCGCGGCCGAATTATTTGTCGATTCGGGGTTCCAGAATCCATCATCACTGACAATGCCGTCAATCTCAATAGCGATCTGATGAAAGCCATGTGTGAGACTTTCAAAATCAAGCACAAGAATTCCACAGTGTATAGACCCCAAATGAACGGAGCCGTGGAAGAAGCCAACAAAAACATCAAGAAGATACTAAGTAAAATGGTAGAAAATCACAAACAATGGCACGAGAAGCTACCATTCGCCTTACTGGGATACCTTACCACAGTCCGCACATTAACCGGGGCAACTCCCTATTTGCTGGTTTACGGTATTGAAGCTGTCATTCCCACCGAAGTGGAAATTCCTTCCTTGAGAATCATACAAGAAGCCAAGATCATCGACGTAGAATAGATAAGGAGCTGCTATGAGAAACTAGCCCTCACAGACAGAAAGAGGATGAATGCAATATGCCACATCCAGCTTTATCAGAACAGAATGTCCAGATCTTTCAACAAAAGAGTCAAACCAAGACAATTCACACCGGGACAACTGGTGTTAAAGAAGATCTTTCTGCATCAAGATGAAGCCAAAGGGAAATTCTTTCCCAACTGGCAAGGTCCTTACATGGTCCACAGAGTACTGACCGGAGGAGCACTCATACTCGCATAAATGGACGGAGAAATCTGGCCAAAGCCTATCAATTCAGATGCAGTCAGACGATACTATGTGTAAACTATTTATGTCTCCTCATATGATGTAAATTGAACTATGCTCGACCTGAATCCCATTTAAGAGGGGATACGTAGGCAACCCTGTGGGTTCGGTCATAATTCAATAAAATTTCTATTTTCCCCATCATCAGAAACTGGGGCAGAATTTTGAGGAGGACCCTCAAAATTCCGAAGAAAGTTCAGCCAATCGCAGCATATAGAGCAGGCAGAAATGTTGTCTAGTCAACTGGGGCAGAATTTTGAGGAGGACCCTCAAAATTCCGAAGAAAGTTCAGCCAATCGCAGCATATAGAGCAGGCAGAAATGTTGTCTAGTCAACTGGGGCAGAATTTTGAGGAGGACCCTCAAAATTCCGAAGAAAGTTCAGCCAATCGCAGCATATAGAGCAGGCAGAAATGTTGTCTAGTCAACTGGGGCAGAATTTTGAGGAGGACCCTCAAAATTCCGAAGAAAGTTCAGCCAATCGCAGCATATAGAGCAGGCAGAAATGTTGTCTAGTCAACTGGGGCAGAATTTTGAGGAGGACCCTCAAATTTCTATGGCAAAAGAAGTCGTGATGTCTCTGATCGTGTCACAGTCACTGGTTCATCTAACCACTTTTCTACACTATATTTTACTATGTCTTTGAAAACTATGCATGCCTACTTTTGAAATAAACTCTGCTTTAGCAAATGCTGCCCCAATAATTGAACAGGATATTCATACAGAGCAGATCAAGTCAAGCAAGAAGATGAAGACACGAACCAACCTTCCCCCTGCAAAACTCATGATTTTTCTTTGAATGCAGGACAAGGAATATGCACACCTTGGAGTCACAACCTGCATAACAACAAAGATTTTGAACTCATTCCCAGCTAAGAAATACTCCTCTATCACCTATTATTTATTCATTGCATAAGACTAAGCTCTGCCTCAATCTTGCATGAGGCTAAGCATTGTCTCCGTATTTGCATAAGGCTAAGCTATGCCTTCTATTTGCATGAGACTAAGCTGTGTCTCAATCTTTTCATGAGACTAAGCCATGCCTCCCTATTTGCATAAGGCTAAACATTTCCTTTAGTTTTCATAAGGCTAAGCAGTGCCTTCTCCTTGCATAGGACTAAGCCATGTCCCGAACCTTGCATGAGGCTAAGCCCTACCTCCCTATCTGCATATGGCTAAGCATTGCCTTCTCTTTGCATGGGACTAAGCCATGTCCCGAACTTTGCATGAGGACAAGCCCTGCCTCCCTATTTGTATGAGGCTAAGAATTTACTCACCTTGAATAAGACTAAGCTCTGCCTTCTAATTGCGTGAGACTAAGCTTCGTCTCAATCTTTGCATGAGGCCAAGCCTGCCTCCCTATTTACATGAGGCTAACCATTGCCTCCACCTTGCATAAGGCTAAGCTCTGCCTTCTATTTTTGTGAGACTAAGATTCGTCTCAATCTTTGCATGAGTCTAAGCCCTGCCTCCCTATTTGCATAAGGTTAAACATTGCCTTCACTTGCATAAGGCTAAGCACTGTCTTCTCCTTGCATGGGAATAAGCCTTGTCCCAAACCTTGCATAAGGCTAAGATCCGCCTCCTATTTGCATGAGACTAAGCTCCGTCTCAATCTTTTCATGAGACTAAGCTTTGCCTCCCTATCTGTATAAGGCTAAGCATTGCCTTCTCTTTGCATGAGACTAAGCATTGTCCCGAATCCCGCACGAGACCAAGCATTGTCTCTCTTGCATTATGATCCTCTCTCGGGCTAAGCTTTGCCCTCAACTCCATGCAAGACTAAGCCTTGTCTTGTCGCTCCTAGAATCATGTCTTTGCACCTCATGGAATGAAATATCGCCAGCTTGTCCGAAGGTGTCATAGTCTGAAGGCACCATCCTCATAGCCGGAAGACACCATGTCATGGCCTGAGGATCTCTCAAACTTGAACATCATTATTCAAAGGTGTCATGGTTCGGAGGCACCATTCTCATGGCCCGAGAACATAATTTCATGGCCGGCGAATCCCTTACCCCTCAATTCATAGCCCGGGACATCATGGTCTAAGGACGTCATCCTCAACCATCCAAAGACAATTCTCATGATTTGAAAGGAATTTGCATCATGTTTAAATTCACGCAAAGATATATGCTTACAGCGCATATTTTGATTTGCAGGTAACCTGATGAGCAACCATTACCCCAACGGGAGAAATCCCGCTCCAGTTCCTTCACACTAATTCAAACCTGACCGCTCGCTGTAACCATTTCACCTTATTCAAAACCTTGTGTCTGTTCTTGTGATAACTTCATCGGTATAATTCGCCGGTGAATCCAGAACTACACACGGTCTGATTCCTGTAAAACCAGGGATAAGTAGGCAGCTCGAAAACTAGAGTGCGACCTATATCTCTCAGATCGCTCTATCCGGTCAAAAATTGGCCATCATATCTTTACCCGACAACTCTTTCATCCTTTCCGGGTAAAGAGGGGCAGTTGTTGATACCCAATTTTTTCCTATATTATTTTCAAAATGCATATATATCTTCAAAACAATGCATGAGCATCAATTAATATTTTTTCATAATTTTTGCATTTTTAAGGATTTTTAATTAATATATCCCAGTATTTTTATTACATAAACAATCGCTAATTGCAGCACAAAGGGTTTTATGATAATTTTATTGCTTAATTTTATCATTTATATTTATATTAAGCTTTAATTATTTCATGAATAGTCATATTTACATTTTTAGGGTTATAATTGGAACAAGTTTGCAATAATAGCCCGCAAGTGCATAATTACCTTATTTCACAAGAAAATAAAATTTTGTATTTTTATAATATTAAGTAGTTATTTTAAATCATTTTATACATCATTAGAATTTTTTTATCATTTATTAGCTATTTTATAAATTATTTTATCAAATTGATAGGGTATTTAACAAATAGCCACTTTTAATTTAATTTCATTTTCAGACCTAGCCCAAAATACCACTCTGGCCCAATTAAATAACCCTGACCCAATTCTTAAACTCTCCAAACCGCTCAGATCAAATCCTGATGTTAGTGTAGCTTGGCAATAGCCAGCCCTTTTGTAGGAAAACTTTCGTATCTATGATATAGTTTGCTTACTTGGAGTCTCTTGCTCTGTTCATCCTACTGTGGTATCAGAGCCAGCCCATCCTTTCAGAGGGAGGAACAGTTTGCTAAATATGTCTGAGTCGTTTCCATCATCCTCTTTCCTAGCAACAATGAATATGTCTCCTACTCTATATAAAACTTTGTCCAAAAAATATGATTATCTCTATGAAGTTGATATCCTACCCGATGAACAGAAAGTATCTTCCACTGAACTAACCCTAATAAATTCTTACTCAACTTTTGCCAAAAAATCATTTGCACCATGGACCCAAATTCGTTCCTTAATCCAACACAAATCAAAAGGAGTCAAAGAATATGTTGTTGCCTCAAAACTTGACCAGCATCCTATTCTTGCTACTCGAGAGGAACAGTTTATTACCCTCCAAATTCAAGATGATTTTCCTAGACANATCTTTATAACTATCTTTCCAAATTTCAACATGTCCCTTTTTGATCCATACTTAACCGAAGCACTAAAAATCCAAGTCCAAATTCAAGGTGCCCCACAAGCCAAAGATTCTATCCAAGCCACTCTTCATCACCAAATGGCGTGGCAGGTCCAAAATCATGCCATGGATCTATGCCTTCCCAGAGGAGAAAATGTTTTACTCTTGAATATTGATACTACCAAAGAAAACACCATGTGCACCCAAATACCCAGACAAATTTCCCGAGATGAGCTTGTCAAAATTCTTCCCAATTCCTGGATCACAAATTATGAAAAGTTAAGGGAACCAGAAGAACCTCTACAATTTGGTGAGCCAAGTTTTACCAAAAGAAATGATAAAACCGTTTGCATAAGTTTTGACCATTCCCATCTCAAAAAACCAAATAAAACCATATTTTCTTGCCAAATGATCCAACCCAAAGATAAATATCCTGACCCTGACCCTGAAAGATAACTTTTCTGGAATATACAAACCATCATGGAAGAACATGACTGGTGTCAACATTTCGACAAAGAAGGCAAAAGAGTTTGGTGGTACAAATGCCCCTTTACGGGACACTGCCCTTGGGATCTCGATTGCGATTGCCAAGATTGTTTGGAAGATCCAATTGGAGAATATGATGAACATCACCAGTGTCATTGGGAAAGATTTGGCCTCGACAAGCCCAAACAAAAATCCAAGAAAAAAGGGAAAGCTACTGAAAAGCAATTCCGAGCTACATATGAAAATAAAGACCCTTCAATTGGTTCATTGAGCCGTCCAGGTAAATATGAATTTCTTGTCAGCTACAAACCCCAAGAATGGCCAAAATTACCAAAAAACTTCACTCCAAGTTGGGAAGATAGTGAAATCACCCCAGAATCCAATAAACCACCTAAACCTAAAACTCCATCAACCGAAAAATCCACACACCCACAAATATTCATGGTGAGCCCTTCAAGTTCCAGCCATACCCAAGATTTTCCTCCACTCCAACCTTTTGAAAAAGAAGGTATCAGCCATGCTCCAAAAATCCCCAAGAAAAACATAGTATTACCTTCTGGAGAAAAACCCCCAACAAGTGACATCGAGGCGACAATGAACTGGCAATCAGAAAATTCCATCTGCCAAAACAAAGTGCTCAATAATATTGGCAACACCATAAAAAATGTGGCCCATACACAAAACAAGTTGATGAGCAAAGTAGAAACAATTGAGAAAAAGGTGGAGCAGACATCGTCTCAGCATGCAGGACTAATCAAAGCCTTGGAGCTAAGATTGGCAAATTTACAATATGAGATTTGTCCGCCAGGAACTTCACTTTTCCAGTTCTTTCAACAACAACAAAAAGAGACGATTTCACTTAAGGAACAGATCCAACTTTTGAGAAATGATCGTTTTGAGTCACAAAAAACCCCGTTTTTCTCTTCAAAACCTACCTTCTAACCGATGTCAACACAAGCATATTCCCCACCAAAAATGGACAACACCTTTTCTACTTTTCCTACTACCTCACACTATCCTATCTCTTTCACCCAACCCTTAAAAGAAGAAACTGAATTCGATATTGAAAAAATGGTTTGGGAAAGGAAAGATTCTCTTGCAGCCAAGAAATAAACAAAGAAAAGGCGAGACCAAGGAGAAAGTTCAAATGGGTCTAACCTTGAAAATCTAATGATTTCTGATCAGAAGATTCCGGACTTCTATGTCTCCCAGCCAAGAAACATGTCAGAAGGAGATACTACATGGTCAGAATCTCTAAATTCCTCTGACAATGAAACAATGGAAGAAAGCTCTCAATCAAGGAATGAATCCACAGAAAACTCTTCCGAAGAAGATGATCCCCCGATATTTGTGAGTCAACCAAGAGATCCAGAAATATCTGAAGTAGAGGAGGAACAAGAAGGCATGACAGGTGAACCGATACCAGAAAGAAGACAGGAACCCATGGCGTCAAAACCAGTTGGAACTGGCTTCCACACTTTCACCTTAGACGACGTCAAAGTTTCAAAATGGCCTCAAAGAATCCAAGACTTCTATACTTGGATGGTGACCAAAAATTTGGTGGAACGAGAAAAGTATATCATCCTGTCAGAACTAACTTCACGGTTCTCAGGAATCCTTAGGGATTGGTGGAATTCACTTGGGATTCAAGATAAAAATATTTTTCTTACATTCCAAGATTTTGCCTTCAACATCAGAATCCTACATGAAGTTTTCTGCGGAGATACTAGCCAAATACAGGAGAAAATGCGAAGACACCTCTTCGAGATGAAGTGTGTGTCACTCGAAAGAAATGACATTGACAGGCATTTTCAAAAAATGGCAAAGATATACTTTGAAATCGGTGGAAACATCAACCTAAAGCAAGCCTTTATTTTTTCCCTTCCAAAGATGTTAGCAAGCCGAACCATGACCATCATTGAAGAAATGTTTCAATCAATAACAGTCCCACAAGTCGGCTACAATAGACAAGCTATTTTTGTAGCACTGGAGGACATTTGCACAAAGTGCTCAGCCTTAAAACAAATTATCCAACACAATCCAGCTCTTGACAAAGCATGTCGCAGATCCGACCTGATCACTAGATGAGGATGTTCTTGCAAAACATCTAGGCGACACAAAGGATTCAGGAGTTTCAGATGG